>JBBMOC010000022.1:55000-67364 GCA_037975185.1 Centropyge bicolor | reverse complement strand
GTAACCTCTCTGTTTCACAGTGACGATGGGCTTCTTTGACGATATCCTCATTCCACCAGAGTCGCTTCAACAGCCTGCAAAATTGTATCCTGAACTTAAATATTTCTAGGACGTAAAGCTTTCACACACATGTGCAGCCATCCCAATTTATTAATATTCTGATCTAGGATAAATTGTTACTGCAGTTGAAGTAGCTATAGATCCTTAGCTGCAGCCTCAGTGATGAAGCAGAGCAAGTTTGGCTTTGGGAATATGAGACAGACGAGGGAGCCCACGACCTCTACATGGACCAAGGAGAGGAGATCCGTTTTCGGGTGACAGATGAAGTCTTTGTAGACACGTCGCCAACGGGCCCGGCCACTGTAGCAACAGACACACCGGCACAACCAGGACAGTCGACTGCACCGCCGACAGAGGACAGCGGGGAGAAGAAAGAGGCACCGTACACTCTGATTGTAAGAACACACTCACCAGGACATCTGCTCAAATGTCTCTCAAAATGTGAAATGAGCTTTTTTTTTTTTCAACAGAGAAACGTTATGTTTACATCCAGTGTTACTCATCAAAACTAATTTTGTGTATCTTTGAGGTCTCTGTTATTGAGCCACTGTTTGAAAGTGGAAACTTCCTTCTTATTTCAGAATGCCGGAATTAATTTTTTTTTTTTTTTTGCTGTAATCACGTTATAGAAAAGAAGTTGCTGATGTGCTATGTTTAATACAGATGTCGAATCTGAAGTTCTTAATACAATCAACGATGTCTGGAAATATCTTGGGAAGCATTGATTTGAATAGTGGATAACCTGCAAATGAATAAGAGTTGATAGAGCAAGCATTCATCTTTTTAAGGTTGTCTCATCAGGGATCTGCATCCCCTGCTGGTTTTCCCATGTAGTTTTATTAAGACGGACGGGGGATCGTCAGATTGTAATGAATCCTAAAAGTGTGTGATCCTGACCCACTGCACTGTTGTTTTAGGGGACCATCTGTGAGCCGGGGCTGGGACTGCTGTCGTGGTGGAACAATTAGCACTGCAGCGGATGAAGAGGATTTTTGGTATTTATGAGCAGATCAACCATCACGATCGACTGGACATGAGAGGGACAGTTCGCTCAAGACGCTGAACCCTGGACACAAATTCCAGCTGCTCTCTGACCCAAGATGCAGTTGGTGTAAAGTGACTGATGTATCTGTCACACTGAGACTGATTATGTTGTAAATACTGCCCTTAACATACCAGCTTCATGTTTACATGTAAAATATACCGTATATTTAATAACAGAATTATTGATGGACATTTGTGTTGATCTAATTTGAGATTTTGACAGTCAATTTTAAAAGAAAACAATCATTTTGCCATTCATTATTTGAATCATAAACTCATCACTGCTTTATAATGAAAGTCACACACAGGTCACAAAATCTGACTTTAATGGCTGAAAATAGGTGCTGTGTCAAACTGGTTTTGAAAACTGAACAGCGTTTGTCAGGGCTGAATAAATGTTGTGCCTTATGTGTGAGAACACTCTTGAGTTTTAAGGTAAGAGAAATGAGGTTGTGACTTTTTTGTTGGCATAAATTGATACATGGCTCATCTGCTTTTGTATCATCAAATATGTATTTGTATCATGAAAATATTTTTTCAGTGAGAATCAAATCATTTGAAATGTCCCCTCCACCCCAGGTGTGTGTGCGCACATGTCCTCAGTTTATTTAACAGCCTTGTAATATTTTTCATCTCTGTTTTGTCTCACAGTAAAAGGGCGTATCATCAGCGCGAGTGGTTGTGATTTGTGAATTTGTCATTTTGTGTGATTATAGGAAGCACATAAAAAAAAGGATTAGTGACCAGCCTTTAAATCCTGCAGTTAGAAGGGCGGTGAAGGACACAGGTCCTGATGTTTAGAACAGATCTGCTCTCACTGTGCAACTCACACACACACACTTGTGTTCACTGTACAATCAGAAATGCAGCAGGCTGTGTTTCATGTGACAACTGCATGGCCGCCTGATGTTGTGAAACTAGCTTAGACTGCAGAGATTTCACAACAAAAATAGAGCGTTTGCATGTGACCAAACACAGAAAGCTTTAAGAACAGGAAGAAATGATCTGCCATGCAAATACACTAACTATATCACTGCAGAATATATCAATATAAAATGTGAAATTATCAAAGCATTAAATCTGTTTCTGTTGCTTTTTTACTGACATGACTATTTGATAAAAGATAAAAACTTGTAAAAGCCTAAATCTGTCCAGTCCAGTCTTCAGCATGACACCAGATCATTAACAGATGCATGAGGAGTGCAATGTGACAAACACCCTAAAATCACGGCTAAGACAACTAACACCACCCTACACTGAGGGCACTGTTCTCCTGCCAGATTACACACATGACAAGGAATGAAGAAAGTCATCTGCCGCACACACACACGCACGCGCACAGTCGCATCACGCCATCGGAATCTCCGCCAGCTGCGCAGACTCAGCAGCCCCTCTCTCTCCTCACACCGTCACACCAGGGTTTTTCCGTCGGTCTGCCCGGATTTCACTCCACTTATTTATTTAATTACTCGTTATATAATACACGGCGACTTTAGCGACACACGCTTGCACACACTGATCCTGATCCCGGTCCTGAGCAGCGCGGCCGATGCGGTAAGTAGCGTTTCTGTGAATATGTGCATGTTGCAGAGCTGCAGGGGGGGAGTGTGTCACTTTGCTTTGTTTTGGTGGGGGGACAGAGGGGGTCGGGACATTGTATTCTTTGCATGCATGACAGAGGAAGAGCTAAATACAAGAGACAGATTTTATTATATAATGCATGTGTATATGTGATTGCATGGGGCTGATCCATGTGAGGGTCCCATATTGATGAACAGATCTCACCCTGCTTTTGTCCAAGTTACATTGTCTGTGATCTCGTTCACACATTTTTCTGAAGAAATTGCAATATTACATCTGTGAATTGTTTGTGTTTTTCTAAAATGAAAATAAAACAATAAACAAATAAATATAGGATTTTCTGGATCTGTGAGGAAAGTGAAGTGCATGAATCCTCAGACCAGAAAAACTCCACTCACACACACATTAGCCTTTTCACAATGATGGGACAGGACAGAAGAGATTTGTCCCCGACCCCGGGCCAGAGGAGACATGACCCTCTTAATTCTGTTGCTTCATCCAGATGTTCTCCAGCTGCTGCCTGCAAATCAGTGTAAACCCTCGAGGCTGCTGTGAATGATTAGGCCATTCACAGTAGTTTCTCATTATTATTATTATTATTATTATTATTATTATTATACCTGCGATAACATTGTGGCTGTAGTACTCATGTAGGACACATATAATTGGTCATTCGGTACCGGGACACTGACGTCACGAACGCACCACTGAAGGCGGCGTCCTGCAGCTGTTCTGACGTCACTCCGCCTGCATCATCACAGGAGTGGGCGTCAAAAAGGAAAAAAAAACATCCTGTACAAACACTCACGTATACATGCAGGCCTATATAACAACATGGCATTTGTTGTCTGAAGTGTGTTGTGACAAGAGATCAACATCCACATCTTAACCTTGAAAATGTCACTTTAACAGATATAGGAGATATTGAAGAGCAAGGTCACCTGAGTAAACAGGATATATTGTGTGTATGATGATAAACATAGATTGATTAATAATTCAATACAGCAAAAATAAAAGCTGTAAGACAAAACTAAGGTGTATAAATTGTTGCAATGTTGCTCCACTGTGCAATGATAGTCCCCTGTAATATGCTGCAGAGTTGTAATGCAGGTCAAGTAGATATGAAAAATTAATCTCCACATTTATTAATACTATGCTTTGGGTAGCTGCAGAGATCAACCGTGCAGTATAATAATCATGAGGGATTGCAGTGAAATGCAGATTGCAACCAACTGAGCCAATGGTAAACTTCCACAGGAACAGAAAATTTACTCTTTTCTGTCAAGTCTGAGAAAATGTCCATGATGGTGTCATTATAAAATATCTCAGGTGCGGCTTGGAGACTACACTTTTTTAACAGAAAGCCTGTGTTACAAACAGGAGGTGTGGCGTTTTCCACGAGAGTAAAATAAAAACATTTGACTGAGTTGGATTATGGGAAATGTAGAATTCACTGTTTTTACTATGGAGTGAAAAATATCTTGGCCTCTGTCGCCATGTCCATTTAAGGGCCTTGAGAAGACATGAGGAGAAGTTAGCAGTCTCACCTCAATATGTATTTTCCTGTTCCTGTAAGCATTTTATCTCAATTTGACTTTGATTCAGGAAAGAACACTGAAAATTCAGTTTTCATCTCAGAGCTCCCTTAATTCTTTGTGCTTTTTGACTTGAATATTCTCGGCTGGATGAACCCTCTCGTCCCTCCTTTCAGGTCTAAAGACCCATGACAACTCTCTGATCTTCCTCTGTTCTCTCTCTGTGGCCTCTCTCCTCACAGCATGTCCTCCTGACAGACTTGAAGTGACAGAGCTGACCTGGATATATCCGCCGAGCCCGTGTCCCACGCTGAGCAGACGGACCCACAGATACACCAGTGGACAGACAACAGTGTCAGCAGCCCATCAGCTCAAGGCGGTAGCAGCAGCGTCCACTGCGTCCACACCATCCTCCCCCATCGTCCTCCTCGCTGTCACGTCTGACATGGCAGACCCCAGCCTCACGTCGCCCTCTGGCACGCCGCTGCGCTCCCCCAACACCTCTCTCACCCTCTCCTTCCCCTTCCTGAGGGAGGGTAGCCGGGTATGGGAGGAAGGGAAAGAACAACCACTGCCCAGGGATTTGCCCAGCCCGCTGCCAACCAAACGCACCCGCACCTACTCAGCGTAAGTGTCGATGGTTTATTATACTGTTGTGTGGTGAAAAGTAGTGAATACCACAAATTTCTCAGTTCTTGTGTACCTTATTTGAGTTTTCCCATCTCTTTCTACTTTAAACTTCACTACATGTTTATCAAAGAGTTTATCACCTGTAGTTAAATTCTAATTTATCAATGGTAATAAATAATTTACTAAAGCTTCATGGATAATTTTAAAGCTAATTATAAGAACCAAACCAATTTGTCAATTTGCAGATTTTCAAAACAAAACTTGTGACGAGCTTATAAAATATGATACATTTGACAAAGTATGTAAAGTAGTTATAATTAACTTAATTCATATCATAATAATAATCCAATAATATATTTTCTACATAATCAGTACTTTTAAAATTGTGAATCAAGTACTTGCTTGTTTGCTACTTTTACTTATGTAAAGGATCTGAATATTTCCACCACTGAAATTTGTCATTAACCAAACTGATGTAATAATTGATGTAACTCCGACAGGTTACTGTATCATGTGTGGTTTGCTGGCTGAAAGGTTGACTACGGTACTGTTTATACTGTGAGTCAGCAGATTAGTGTTCTCATCTCTGCTGCCGCTGTGCTGTGACATTATGAGGTAGCGTTTAGGTGTTGATGTGAACTGCTCTTCGTCTTCCTTCTCACCTCCTTTATGAATCCTCCTCCCCGTCCTCACACTTCTCTATCTCATTGTTTTATCAAAGGGTCCTGAACTTGGAATAGTATCACATAAAAGGAAAAATGTGTTCCTCCAAACTGCTCTTTCACGTCTTCCTGAAACAATGTAACAGTAAATTTGTACTGAGAGTAATTTTATGGCTAATGTGAGGACGTCCTTGTTTTTCTCTCTTTGCATGCAGCACAGTACGTGCTCACTCAGGTCCAATGTTCAAGGGAGTGTGTAAGAACTTTTCCAGGTCACAAGGTCACGGCTTCATCCGACCCTCCCACGGTGGTGAAGACATCTTTGTTCACATCTCAGAGTGAGTGACAATAACACTGTAACACATTCTTTTCTCAAAAATGATACAGATACAAAAACCGAAATTTCTAAAGAGGTGGAGTCCTGTAATGAGTTTGATAATGCAATGAGGGATCTCCAAAAGATCTCGTCCTAGCTCTACCCCACTCTTGTATTTCTAAGTTTATTTAAATTTTTGATGTAATTTTTTTTTGTTTATTTTTATTTATTTATCTCTGTATACGTGCATGTACAAAATTGCTTAGCATTGTTATTGGTATCCTCCATATGTGTTCTTTCCACATCTACTCTACTACCACTACTGTATATGAGTGTTTCACTATATTTGTTTTAAACATGATTGATTGATATGGCAGCTGAATTTAAGTGTAGATACCGCCCAATGTGAAACAAGATAAAAATTGCTTTATTTTATTTGCTGATTGCTGAAGTTGAAATAAAAAAATGAGTTCCAAAAGAAAAAAAAAAAAAGATACGGTTGCCACAGCTGTCGCCTCTGAGATTCACAGCAGAGAAACATGTTGTGCATTATCTGAATTGCAAAGAGCAACACAAACTTACTGCAGCTCTGCAGTGTCAAGTCATAGGACTGTAAGAACTCAGCAAATAATATTGTTTGCTCGAGTACTTTTTCAAAGTGAAAGCTATTTTTCCCAACTCTCCTAGGACGCTGTGACACCTGCAATAAGCCGACGAATACAGCAACTTCTCTGTTCTGTTATTATTCTAACTTTTTATTCAGGATAAGCAGTATGTCCAACAGTACCACAGCCTCAGCAAAAGCAAATCTATGAAATTCTTCCAAACAGATGATGCAGGATAGTCCAGTTATCTTATAGCCAAACATCTGCACCGTGGAAAGTGTGACAGGTCAAGATTTATGTTGTCTCAAATTTCCTCATTATTAGAGCTCCAGCAGATGTCTCCGCTTGCTTCAGCAATCTGTGTGCATTGTGTGTGCACGGCTCTACCCTGAGTTCAAAAATTCTAGCACCTCAATGGCTTCGTAATTAAGACATTGTATCCTGATTCTTGAGTATAGAAATGTGAAATGACAACTTCTGTTTTATGGGGAGTTGCAGCAATTTCTTTGGCAAACAGGAACTGGGCACTGTGTGTGTTGTAACTGTTGTTGGCTCAAGGGCCTGTGGGCTATATTTTAATCTGTAATGGCACTTCCCTTCATCTTTAACCCTTTGTGCATCAATACAACAAGACAGTCTGAAGCAAAACACCCCATTTTTACTCCTGCCTCATCCTTGTCCCAATTTTTCTCTGTTTCAGCATCGAGGGCGAGTATGTTCCAGTCGAGGGCGACGAGGTCACGTACAAAGTGAGCCGGGTCCCACCCAAGAACCTGAAGGTGCAGGCGGTGGAGGTGAAGATCACACATCTCAACCCAGGGACGAAACACGAGACCTGGTCTGGGCAGATCATCAGCTCATAGGCCTGAGCTCCGGGGCCTGGTGGGTGGGTGGTGCTGAGCAGGGGTGGGTGGAGGGTGGTGGACTCATTCTGGGGCTGATAACTCACATTCTGTGTTGAAATCCTTTTCGAAAAAACATGTTTTACCTACACAGCAAAATGTCCAGAGTTAATCTGTGCGACTAATTCAGTTGGTGCACTGGCGAATTTGCTGTGCATGTGAAACTGATGATTTATTCATTATTAGGAAAAAGACACATTTATTTTATTTATTTATATTTTGTCATCACAGCAGGATTTTAAGTCAGATTTGAGATGGAAGGGTAACGTGAATGGAAGGAGCTTGTGGGCCTCATTTTTCATGTCGATCAGCCGTGTAAAACAAATGAAACAGTAGAAGAACTGTATACATAACTTTGGTGCAGATCTGCAAACTGATGCACGACAGCTGAGTGTATGTGCAAGGAAGAGAGTTAGGACATGAGGTTGAATTCAGTTTTACTTCCTTTCTTTGCAGCTGTTACGCATTTGTTTACTTCGCCAAAGTTTCCAGGATCACATGTTGGATGCAAGTGCGGGTCAGATGACTTGTTGTATGATGACATGTTATATATCTCTTTACATCAAATGCAGACTTTGGAAAGATGAGAAGAAACTTTGAATTCAACAACAGAGATAATTGAAAAAGCAAGTAGTTTAGGAAATTGAAGCTGGAAAGATTTGAAAGATTGTCTTGCTGAGTGAAAGAAACTTGAAATGGCAGGTTGACAATCCGTAGAGCAGTAAATCACAGCTGGTTTTGCATTGAAATCAAATCAAATGGAATCGATACAATAATGAAAATTGCTAAAAATAATCAATACATATGTTTGCAGCCCTGACAGGATGCCTCATGACCCTTGAAATACCCTTTTGAGTTTCAGGTCATCAGTTTAGAAACATGACCTTTAGGAGACAAAATAGAGGAAGCTTTATTTTGAAATAGATAGGGGAACTGGAGATTGGAGGGAGAGTAAGCTGAAAGAGACTCAGTTTGTCTTTGACAGAAAAATCATGAAGGGAGACCAGGACAAAAGCTGACAGATCATATTAAACCAAGTATGGACATTTCAAAAACTTTTTTTTAAAAAGTATATTTTACTGTGAATGGAAAACAATTTTCCTGAAAAATGCATATCATTGGTTGTATTGTCTTGTTTGTGATTATTTCTTTTAATTATTTATTAGATGATTTTATTCAGATTTGTGTGCGTCCTCAGATCAAGCTCTATATTTTGGGCAAAACAGTCAAAACTTGCACTTAAGAAACTGATCTTCCATGATGAAAACTGCCACAGCACTCCAGATGTCTCCAGATGTCTCCAGATGTCACTGTCTGGTTTTTCTGTTCTTTTTTTTTTGTTCTGTTTGACAGCTCCTGTTGGAGGCCAAAAAAAATCTAAATCTCTTTTTCTATTATTAGAAAAATGTATCTGTGTGTGATTTATTGAGAATAGTCAGTGTGATGGTGAACTACATGACTTCATAGTTGGTGCCAATAGAAATCATTGTCACAGAAATGTTGTTTGTAGTTATTCAGGTTTTGCTCAGTTATATACTGTATGTCATTTTCTATTATATCTGTTCCATAGAGTCTCTATGCATCTCGTGTCTTTGTCAGTGTCACTGCCTGAATTTGTTCAACATTAAATTTTGTTTGTTTCTGTCACATCCAAGGGCACTTTCTTTTGTGGACGTGCCACTTTGGTGGTGATCCATGATTGCTTTTACTGAGCCTTGAAAGAACATTAAAGCATTTTATGATTCACAGGTCTGATGAGAGCTGTGTTTCTTTAGTTGCCTCTCTCTCTCTCTCTCTCTCTCTCTCTCTCTCTCTCTCTCTGTGTGTGTGTGTGTGTGTGTGTGTGTGTGTGTGTGTGCGACTGATGGAGGAAGAGGAGGAGTGGTGTGAACTCTGGTCAACATGAGACAGTTCCATAGTAAAGAAGCCACAGGTTTGTTTCACATCCTTTATCGATTTCAATATGTTCCATTTTATACCATGTATATTTGAAATTCTGAGTAAATCAGACATGTGGGCGGTGGTTCACAAAACTATAACCAGACTAACCCTGAATGCCCAATTTGCTCACTTCCTGAGAGTTTGGGCAGACAGGGAGGCTTCAGTAAAAGTGGATGAACCTTAGGGCTGGATTAGTAAAGGTGTGAGACAGAAATTAGCTATGAAGGCAAAAGTGGCTAAAAAATAAATTAAGAAGTGATATATGTGAAATGTGTCATGTCATGGTGCGTGAGGAGCATCAAGCTTGAAATACGCTGCAATCCAGAGAAACTGCAGACACAAGCCTTTTTTCTTCTCTATTCAAAACATAATTAGCATTTTACATTTTTTTTCACTTTTCTGCATTTGACAGCTGTGTATTTTTATGCAAATACTTTTGTACTTCTACTAAGTAAAATTATGAATGTAGGACTTTTACTTAAGAGTATTTCTACACTGTGGTCAGTGTTATTACTACTAGATCTGAGGACTTCTTTCACCACTAAGTCACCGGTTCGAGAAGCCTGTTTCCACTGTTTCATAGCAAGACAACTGCAATATTTTCTCTCAAATCTTAAAACAATATTAATTGGAGCATACTTTCTGTTGGAGATTGCTGACACTGTGTGTACCTTCAGTCCTCTGAGACAGTCTTCCCAGATACTGTGCAGACAAAAAAGACCGAAAGAAACCAATATGATAACATAAGCAATGTTGGCAAAGTTATGAATGAATCATGTGCTTATCTGTTATTTATTAGTAGAAGATCATATTCTGGAAAGGTGAATCTCTCTATAATTAACAATAAGGCTGCCTGATGGTCAAGGCCTGCAGGCACTGTAGAATAACATTAAAGTAGACACTGATGATTGTTTGTATATTAATTCACAACAAAACATTTTGTGTTTAAACAGCCACAAGTTGAGTCGTATTTCATTTTTACAGCATGAGTGGTTGGCGACTCCCAGTGGTAAAATGAAAAAAGACACTGTGGCACATGTTGGCAAACCTGTTGAGAATCAGCAGCATATTTATTGACAGTGCTGAGTTTGTGAGTGAGTTATAGGTAAAAATCTGTTTGGTCCTGCAGGGTAAAGAACGACAGTGAAGAGCTGAGGTCGGTGAAATGATATCAAAAGTTTTATTACAATGAACAGACGCTAAATTCATTTTTACCCCTTTGACAAATCTTAGTTAACATCAGTGACACATTAAAAGTTAATTTTCTGTGCATAAAAGTCTCATCTTCCTGATCCTTGTAGTCCTTGAGGTTGAAGGAGTGTTTACAGTGAGACACAGAGCTGCAGCTGATGTATCTTATTTATCAAATGCCTCATATTTACAATAATGATCCATCAAGAAAGCATTACTTTTCTGGACAATGACAAGGAAAGAACATTGACTTGTTATGGGAAAATCAAAGTGGCAGATTTCACATTTTTAAAATTGTTTCAAATCATTCAAAAACCCTTTAAGCACGAATCTGAAAAAAAATTACAACAAGAAGCCAAGCAATGAGCATCAATACACACAAGTCACCCAGTATACAGCGTGCAGACCAAGATACAGCTTGTAAAAATATTTTACATAAAAAGCTGTCATATTGACTGACAAAAGTTTGTAAAGTGACTTGGTCACAGTAGCTTAATTCACTGGTTATGATGAATTCATTGAGTCAGTAATGTTTAGTTTCAAATATAAATCTGATCGATCTAAACCTAGAGAAGCAAAACCAGCAACCCGAGCAAACTTCTTTCATTCCCAGCAGCCTTGTGAGGTTAAAACAGACATTTGACATTCAGGTGATCACACAGTAAACCATCAATAAATCACATCCAGTTCAGAACAATGTGGAGACATTAAAATACCTGGAATGACTCATTTGTCATCAACTGTAGATGAGGAAAGTCCCAAATCTTCTTCAAGGCTTCATTCATAACTCATTTCCAAACTGGACACCTCAACTGTTTCAATATCACTCTCTTCCATATCATCTCCTTCAGCAGTGTTCAATAAGACTATACCAACGACTGGTATAAAATTTTTTACCAACATTAGTGCAAAACATCATGCTACACCCATCATCATCTGGAGTAAAAACTCTCAACATTTCAGAATGTTTTACAATCTCTTTTTGGTTATATTTCGTTACATGCTACACATTGCAGTGGTGTGACACTGCAGTCAAACACACATTTTGACACAATACCTAAAACTTCCTCAGTTGCTGTCCCTTTTAAAAAAAGAAAAAAGAAGCAGCAGGATTCATTGTTCAACTCAATTCACCCTGCTGCTGTCCATTTCTATTTAGAGCAAGCATAGTACTAATATGGAGAAAATCAGTAGTGGTACTTTTCAGCAGTTCAATAACAAGCCTATGTCTCAGTTGCTTGTTGTCATACCAGCAGAGACCAACAGGCGGGAATTCAGAGGGCTTTGTGGGCAAAGGGATGAGGGGCGGGGGTGGGAGCAGTTCAGAACATCAGGATTCGTGTGGTGGAGCATCAAAGAAAAGCTCCCGACAGAGCCTGGCCGTGTCCTTCGGAGAGTAGACTGTGAAACCGATGGTCCGCGGGTCATTAAAAATTTCATAGTCATTTCCTCCCTAAAGAGACAATCATAAAAAAAAACATGTGTCAGTATTATCTGAACAACACCAGAAGTATGCGGACACCTCTTCTAAAGAGTGGCACCAGCTACCTGTACTACTCTATTGCTAACAGGTGTGTACAATCAAGCATACAGGCAAGCACTCACTGTCATTGGATGTCACCTTTCAAAGAAGTAATTTTGTCCAATTTCTGCCCGGCTAGACTTGCACTGGTTAACTCAGCTGCAAAGACGTGGACTGCACAAGTTTACTGAAAGTGCAAGACCTCCTAGTTCCAATGAAGTGAAACCTTAATGCTGCAGCAAACAATGACAGTAGTGAGCTTTAGGGAGGACTGGGTGGACATGATGATGCCCCAGTGCACAAAGCCAGGTACATACAAAAAATTGTTTTCTGTGTTTTCCTGTGAACTTAACCGTCCTGTACAGAGCTCTGACC
>JBBMOC010000022.1:0-50000 GCA_037975185.1 Centropyge bicolor | reverse complement strand
TGAAAGGTGTGACTCTGTATGTCACTTACATGTTTTGAGAGGAGTTTCCCATCTTTGTACTGCACTGTCCCGTTCTCAGCGAACACATAATCAAACTTGTGAATCACTGCAAGAGAGCAGACAGATGAAATGTGGTTAAACGCGTCTATCTTGATCTTTAAAACCTATGTACTCTAAATTAGCTAAGGTCTGAATATGGAAAAATAGAGCAGCCTGCTATATTTACCTGGGAGCTGATTACAGTGTTTGTAACACTTCATGGAAAAGTCAAGTTTAATCTGTTTGACCTTCCCACTCACTTTGCCCTGTCTGTTCTCTGCCAGCAACCCTCAGCAGAAAAGGTATCTTATGCTACCTGATCTCTTTCACTTTAATAATGCAGCATAATTCAGTAAACTGAAGGTATGTAGAAGCTGATAATACAGTAACTGCTGGACTGCGTGATAACTTGGCAAATAACAATAAGATGTTTCTCTAACTGGGTTAAAATGTTATGTCTTGTCACTGTTATTGGAAATAATTATTATCTAGTTCAGCCAGTATGTAACACATTTTAACTAATGATGTCATGAAGTCAACTGTTTTAATTTTTTCACCATCAATAAAAAATACTGTAATAATATAATTCTATAAGATCATAAACAGCTTTTCACTACATGTTCAGCTCATTTGGGGTCTGAGCTCATAAAACATGTTGGCAACTCATCACATGATCCAGCAGCAACAACATCAGCTGCAATTATGAGCATCCTGAAGTATAAAAAGATTCACCTTTAGCACACTTGGCACAGTTATGAAACCACACTGCTCCCTCTTGGCACAATACGTGTGCATTCCAGTCGGAGCCTAATATTTACTGATAGACAAGCACATCCATGCAGCCATGTGTTAGCTCAGCTAGGAGGCTGCTGCACGCTGCAGTGTGAGGGTCAGTGTGCTTTGGTGGCAGCTTTTGGAGTCAAGGGTTAATAAACTAAAATGAAACACTGGAGCTGTCACAAGAGTTCAGATGTCAGCAAAGGCGTATGATCACTTTATGAACTGTGTTTGTCATCGTGCTGTTGCGAAATCATATGAAGACATCCATGACAAGTTGAAATGCAACCGTTAGTCATCATGACATAATTACAGCCAGGCCTACACAGATGAAGAAAGAGAAACGATCAAGCTGAACTAACCACTAGTCTTGTGTTATTATCCTTTTATAGTGGGTCTGTAATGTTATGTGACCTAAATCCTAATTCTGCCAAAGTCACAATAAAAAAGTGGTCAGGCCATGCAGTGTGATCCAGTTGGGTGAATGAAACAACATGCTGTGTATAAACCGTCTGTGGTTAAGACAGGACTGCTCACCATCATCCCCCTCGCCGAGCTGCTCTGCTATCTTGGAATAGTCCGAGCCTCCCACGATGCCGATCTTCACTTTCCTCCGCAGAGTCTGGAAAAACTCATCCAGCTGTGGGTCGATTTTCTGTAAATGTCAGGAGAACAAATTACACAACTGGTAGAGCTCCTACTTGCACAGATACACATGCCTGAACATGCACACAAACATCACCATCATTAAAAGGCTCAATTTTGCACTGAGTCACTGAAGCATCTTTAGAAAGAACAGAGGAGAATGGACATGACGGCAGAATTTGCCTCGGTTGTGTTGTAATTTGGAACAGACTTCCAATTAATTCAGCATATGGAAGAAAAAGAGCTGCACAGAAGGGAGACTGTATTATGTAATATCAGGGCCCTGGTGTACTGTGACACACACACACACACACACACACACACACACACACACAATCCACTTACCTTAGATGAACCCATCATTCAAACCCAACGACAAAAGGAAGGAAGAAACATGAATCTTATAAAATTATTTATAGTGAATATTGAAAGAGATTATTTGTGTCTTATTTATAGACTGATGTTTTATTGACATCCACTCATTTTTTTATTTCAATCTTCCAGAGAATTCATTAAAAAAAAAAAGAAGATTAAACGTACCACGTGGACAACTTCCATGTGCATTTGGGATGGATATAAATAGGTGACCACACATCAGCAGACCTATACATTACCAGACTACATAGGTCATGTGTCACAGCAGCACTGAGTGGTAAACAGTGATGGGGTGACACAGGGAAAATCTTACAAATATGAAAACAGTGTATAAGGTCAAGAGGACACAGTGTGCTCCCACATACTGTCTGCTACTCTGACACAACTCAGAGGATCACCATGAAGACAGAGGGAGCTGTTATGGAAGCCTACAATAATCAATAACCCAACATGGTGTATTGGTTGATTGATTGATTGGATGTGTGCTCACCTCTCTGGGTGGTGTCAAAGTACCGTCCACGTCAAACAGGCAGAGGATGTTTCTGTCAGGCGAGAAGCCGTTTGATATCTCCATTCTTCTTCTTCTTCTCAGTGAGTTTTTCTTCTTTACAATTTTGCACAAATTGTCACCGATTCAGTTTCGTGCATGTGCACACATCCACACGAGGGGAAAATGGAATTAAAATAAATTAAATAGACGTCGATGGTTTTGAAGGAAGTGAATTATTTCTTCTTCTTCTAATCTTCAGTGCTGTTGGCTCGGCTCGGGTCGGCTCACACACAAACACAGCGGGGTGAACGCGTCGGATCTCTTCTGCAACACTGTAACTCATCCTGCAGCCAATCACACCCAGGGTATTGGTCCTGACGTCAACCAAATGGGAGGGGCGATTGAATTTACATGCCAGCTGACTTCTTCCCTGCAAATGAAGTGATAGATGCAGAGCAGAGACATGACAGGATGTTTAGTGTGAACAGTGTTTTAATAAAGTAGAGTAGAAGCTATATTACAGCTGGCGACTGCAAACTAATGAATAATAAACATGCATAAGAGTGATGGAAGTAAAAATGTTCCAGAAGATAAATGAATAGTTAGCTACAATATGTAAGAAATTTGCAAAACATGTTTTCAAATTATGCTTGTTTGCATGTATGAGTTGGTTTTAATTATTCTGATTACTACTGATCCAAGTCTAAGCAATCACACTTATTTATAATATAACTCTCTAAAAATGTGAATGTTGGAGACTTCTCTTCATTCCAGTGTTTATAAGGATTAAGATTATAGTTATAGAGTTTTTGGAATTTGTGAAATGTCTCTCATGTTGTAGAGAAGGTTGCTTCATTAAACAGATCCTATGTGGCAGACACATCTTGTCCCTGATTTTATGACTGATTGTTAATATAATACATTGTAATTAAATGAAGCATTGTTTGCTTGTTTCAAAGTTAAACCTGTACCATGTATGCAACAAAGATATAGCTGATACACCAGTCATTTAAGACCTCTTCGAGCTCAGATTACATGTATCCTGCTCTTGACTTGATTACTGCTCTTGCTCACATCACATCATGATTACATAAGCTCCTTTGTTAGAGTTTCAGTCTTGCAGCTCAGAGACACAACTCTTAAAGCTTTGAATTTGGTGTAAAGTGATGTACTTCTGCTGATATGATGCTTTTAGGGACTGATGTACACACTGATACTGACATTAAGGGTTAACAGGATGTCCCACAGGAACACCATTCACTGAGGGATGAGTTGCAGTAGCTCTCACACAAGTACATACAGTAGCCGTGCTGATGATAGAGGTTTATTATTCAGAGATGTAAGACACTGATTAACTAATCCCTAATGTCTAACTTTGCGTGCTACACCAGCCCCACAACATGTCCCGGCAATCTGCTTTTTGCAATAGCACAGATTACTTCCATCTTTATTAAATTACTGCATGAGGTCTATGCCAGAAGGGCAACTGATGGGACAGTAACTAATGAGATCAAAGCCTAAAATAAATGTAACAACCAGGGCTGCATTTTCTCATGATGCTAGCGTTAAGGTGAGGCATAGGACAGACATGGTGACCAGGTGCTCAGTCACTCACTTAGCAAAATTTTAGCTGGAATTGTGTATTTAAAGAGCCTGCACTTACAGAACTCCATAAAATGAACTATAAACACTGTCAATTAGTAAGATAAAGTAAGTAAGATCCTCAATGATGCTTTGTTTATCATTTGGAATATTTGAATTTTGATTGACATTGGCACCTTTTTGGTGCAGTAAACAAACATTGATTACCCCGTTAGTTAATCTATCACAGCACAGGATCATGAATCTCGTGCCCTGACTTAAAACCAGAACAAACCCTCTGGTCTTAATGCCTTCAAACAACACACACATTTTAACTGATTGTGCAAACTTCCCAATACGCAGTTTTAAAAAGGTCCTCTCTGCACCATCTTATTTTCACTGAGCCAAAACATCCACAAGAGGGCAGAGTGGTAGTATTGTGCAGGTTTACATTTTACGTTGGTTGATGGATTACTCAAATTAGTGAGCAAGTTGTGTGGAAATATAAAAAGGTGACAGGATTGAGTTTTAACATAGTCATGATATACAAAACCAAAAAAGTATTGTAAGATACAGTGAACCGCCCCAATCCAGAACTATCCCTCTGAAATGTAGTTGAACTATATAGTGGCATGAAATACTCAAGTAAAGTACAAGTACCTCAAAACTGTGCCAAAGTACAGCATTTGAGTAAATTGAATAAATATACTTAGATTCTTTCCACCAATGGAAATCATGACAGTTTAAGAAAGAAGGTCAAATTATGTCTTACAGGAATATTTTTATAGTTTGTTTGTCCTTTAATCACCCGGAGTCTTGTATCACTCCTGACAAGACCATCAAATTGGATTCTTTGATAACATATGGTGAAACAGCTTGTAATTCTTGACAAGGGCAGTTTTGCAACAGGTGACAGGCTTAATACTGGCACCATAAATCACTTGCATGTTTTATCTTTTCCGCATTTCACAGCAATCATAAGTCAACACTACATGGACCTGAGGTTCAAAATAACCTCTTTCTGTCTATTACCTACATGTATGTTATGTATCTTGGCATGTGTAGGGTATCAGTACTTGTATTTGTATGTGCTTTGACCACCCTGCCAGACCTTCTGAATTTTTTTTTTTGAGTTTCAGAGTTCAAGCACTCTGGTGTCACTGAGGTGAGTCAGTTACTTATGTACCTGATTTAGTAGTAGGCTGCCAATTGATATGGGCAAATTTTATGAGGAAGGATCAACAACAGGCTATTATTGACTAATCATAAACAGACTAATCATTAGCCACTGAATTTATGAACATGCCTCTTTATCTGACTCTGACCTCAATTCCCATGTTTGTTCCAAACCAGCCAGGGTCTAAGACAGAGTCTTAAAGCTTTAACCTTTAAGGTCGGGGGATTGTTTTTGTTATTGCAGCCCATCCTCACCAGCTGTATAGGTCGTCTGTGCAGATGAAATGAAGTTACAGACAGACTTATTTTAGCCCAAATCATAATCTTTTCCTAAATCTATCTAAAGTATTTGTGCTGCCTAACCAAACTGCAACAGGAGTTTGGTTAGGTTTAGGTTTAAGGTGATGACGAAGGTTTGGTCTGATGAAGGTTGTTGTTGGTTCTCTCCAACGGTCATATCCGTCATTATGGGAGTGACTTGCAATCGATCTAGTCAATCTTTTAGATATGGGGATGTGTGGCTTATTGTCTGAAAATCCCATGCAAAGACCAAAGACTTTGTCAGTCTTTTTCTTCTGTCTGACTTCCTGAGTCTGCCACTTTGCCCAAAGTCAATTTGTTCCCACTGAGGATGTCAATCTCCAAAAAGAGGTCACAAATACTTTCTTTTCTAAAATGGCTCAGCCATTTCCTAAAACAGCTGGACATTGTAGTATTTAACTTTTCTCAAACAAGAATAAATATTGTGCTTCGTGGAGACTATTTTAATGAATACACATTTTTCTTCATTTCATTGACTGTGCATGTAAATATTGCCACAATACTTAAAGATCCTAAATGTTTTAAAACCATAAAGGAAAAGGGATTTATAAAGGAAAATGTTCAGCATCCTTTTTTATACTTTTCTCTGTAATTCGACCTGGTATATAGTGTGGAAGCNGTGTGTGTGTGTGTGTGTGTGTGTGTGTGTGTGTGTGTGTGTGTGTGTGTGTGTGTGCCTACATGCTCTCCTGCTTGCCTGGGTGCTTTGTGAGTTGAGTTAAAGACCTCCATTAAAACAGTCCACTTATCTACCTTCATGCGGAGGGGGAAGTGCTTGGTTGGACCCATTTTCACGGACTAACAATAACAGCCAAAGTATTCAGTTGCTATTAAACAGCCATAATGAGACAATAAATCTAATGGTCTTGTTCCTTTTAACATGTCTATATTTCCTGTTCCTGATAAAATGCCAGGGTGTGTTGAAATGGAGAGCCTCTTCACATGAATCTCTAATGTGTGCTCTGTGCCCCAAGCCAACTGTGCTATTACAACGTCATATGTGTGTGTTTGTTTAAGACATTTACAACCCTGTAAGGTGGTGGGAGACAGGAAGCTGCTGGAGAACTGTACTGGAAAGACAGAGGGTTTGGTCAAAATGTTGAGTACAAGGCCAGATGTGCATAAACGTTTTCCGTCAAAGCGTTTATTGGAGGAAATAAGATAGCACACTCTTTCTTTATGATCTCCACATGTTCTCCATATACACAGCAAGGTGTTTCCAACAAATGCATGTAAATATGGGTTGCCTCTGAACGGCAATTCTTTAAACTCTTCTTATCAGCACAGAAGCAAACAGCATAAAACGGTGAGAGAAAGACAAATCATGGCATGATAAAAGGGGAGTCAGACACAAACAAGATATAGCACTCACAATAGGACCACAGTGCGTTTATAGAATATATGTGAAAAGGTTGGCTGACAATGAAACAACAGACCAAAATATTAAAATACTGTAAAAGATACAGCAAGCACAGTTAACAAGTTAATGTAAAAAAAACAGATTATGGTAACAGTTTGATTAAAGTATCAAACTGTGTGGAGTAACAAATCATTGCTACTAGTATTATTGTGTGTAGTAACAAATGATTCCACCAAAAACCAGTTTACATTTGTTTGATAATCTAGTTAGAGCCACTAAGCAAAAGAACAAATGTGAAGGACTTTTTTGATGGGCTTAACTTACCGTAAATTTTAAGGCATTTTTATGTACAAATCCAGACGTTGTCTTGTTTAAGCTTCTCAAATGTAACAATTTGCTTTTCCCTCATCTAACATACTAAAGTGAATGAATGGAGATGTTTATCAGGTATTTGGTCATACACCAAAGTATAGTTACTATTCATCCAGTGGAATATCCGACCTAAAATGCATGACAGTCCATCCAGTAGTTATTGAGACATTTCACTCAAAACCTTAAATGTGAACCTCAAGTTGGTAATAGAGGAAAAGTCATCTGTCATCAAAGACCTCTGGGGACCATGTATGGATTTGTGCCAATCCGTAGATGTTGTGATATGTCTCCAGATAAGTGAAAAATCTGCAAGAGGTCAAGGCACAGGTTCACCAAAGTCAGTAAGATTCATCCTCTTGGGACCATAAATGCCTGTTTAAAGTTTCATTCAGCGCCGTCTTGCTATATGCGGACTACGCAAATGCATAGGACCCCCAAGCCACCAGGGGGCCCCAAAGCTGCATGTTCAGTCTCCTCTGAGGAGAATTAAAATGACTTGTCTTTATCTGTAGCTGTCTCATGTGTTTATTATATCCCTTATATGCTTTAACAATAAATGTCGAATATAAATAGAATGAACTGCAATCATAAGCGGTGGCTGGTGTTTTTGTGGCATAATTATGCCATAATCGTTGGACTGCACGGTCACCAAGTGAGTGACGTGGCGGCCGCCGACAGGTACGATGGGAATGATTGACAGCTGCCCATCATTCCCGTCAATGAACATATTAAACAAAGCAAACACCGGAATGGCATCTAAAAGAAACTATCCTAGTGGATCAGAAAAACGGAGGAAGAAGAAAACGGAGGAAGAAAAACGTACAGAGGGTAAAGATAAGGCATTAGTTAGTCATGTGGGTGGATGGGGGAGGGGCAAGGCCGAGTTTTTAGCAAGTTTGTTTGTTTGTCCTACTAGCTAGCTAGCTTGACGGCTAGCCTCGGATAAATGTTAGTTAGCTGGCAAAAATGTGTTCGTCATGAACCCAGCTTTCGTGTTTGCTTCATGAAAGTTGGCTGAGATAATATAAACATATCACATGTGAAGGCTGACTGAGTGACTGACTGAGCCCAGAGCTAGTTTTTCAGATTCTAGCAGGGAGGGAGTGTTGTTGCTGTTGCTGCTGCTGTTGTTGTAGTCGTCGTCATCGTCGTCGTTTGCTCTGTCATCGTTCAGTGCAAGTTGTCTCTCAGATATTTGACTCTTGACATTACGTTAGGGTGACTTATGATTAATTTGATTCATTAAAAAACTTAAGATGCTTAATTATTATATGAGAGGCTATTATGACTGTAGCCTGTTTTACTTGTGACGTGTAATAGATTGTGTCATCTTAGTGGACCATCTAAAGGGTTAGGAATTTCTCCATCATAGTTTGACAAACTAGGGCCCCCCAAACAGCACCTTGCATAGGGCCCCATGAAGCAAGAAACGGCCCTCGTTTTGTGGAAATCCATCCAGTAGCAAATTCAGTCTGAACCAATGTGGTGACCCCACTGAATGTCAGACTTAACCATCCATTGTCATGTCCCAGACAGGAGTAAATATACGCTAATTTGGTGAGTGTTTATGGCAGCAGGACAGTGTGTATGTGGTCTGAGTCAAAATAACTACTACAGTACCCAGGTTCATCACCTTGTAAGGAACATGTCCCCCATTGCTATTCTTTGACTATTAATGTTTGACCTGCATTAAGCTCTATGGCACAGAGCTTAGACACAGAAGATGATGTTTGGGTTTGGTCTTTGCAGGAGATTTTGCACACAAAAGAAAGAAAAGAAAAAACGCTTCTGTTTGCAGTCTAGACTTTTTATTTGGTTTAGTGTTGTATTGTGAGAAATTACAGTTGGTTTTCTCAAAATGAGGTGATGCTGGTTTATGAGCAGTTTGGCCAAGATTTTTATAGGCTTAATACACCCTGCTTTTATAGCACACAATATATATCAGCCTGCACACAAGCCTTTGCTTTTATGGCCTCCTGTGACCTTTGCCTCTCCCACTATGCAAGCTTTCCACTGCCTTGAACAAAAAGTCTTCAGAACATACTAGATAGTGTACAAAATGCAAAATAGTAGTTGTACTGATTCAACTATGTACATATATGTACATGTTTTTGTTACAGTCTACAAGTCATGAATGTAATTAATCTGCTATTGTCAAATAATCAGCTGATACTGTTGCTTTATTTTTCACTCTTCATTTCATTCTACACTTACTTCAGGCTGTTATGTGCAGACTGGTCATTGGAGAAATGGAGATCTGGGAATAATTCTTGGTGTCATTCAGACAGGAGATGTGGCCTAATCTTTATGTTTACAAACCAGATGAATTACAATCTCAGTAAGTTTCTCTTGTCAGTCCAGATGGAGTGTGGGAGTCTTTCCTGCCCTGCCCTCCCTCTAACTGGTGCACAGACTGTCACTTGACAGTTGTTCATTAACGCATGGAGGACAGGTAGACCAGCCTGTACCAAGGTGGAGGATTATTGATCTCAGGCTTTCACGAGAGGAAGACCTGGCGCGAAGACAATTTCTTTTGTCATCAATTTACATTTTCTTTTATATTTACTAAAATTTGGTCTCAGACAAAAGTTCATTTTCTTATCTGGATGCTGTAAAGTGAATCAAAGACAGTGTGACTTCTGTTTAATCACCGAAGATCCCTCTTCACTTCTGTTTTTGGACTCATGCCGCCAATGGAGAGGATCTGTTCAGGTGGACAAAAATTTGCCTTCAGCCTCTTTATCTGAATGACTTTTATATTGTTTTGACATGTAGAAACTGTGGAAAAGATAACAAATTCTGAAGGAAAAAGGAAAATCGCGCAGATCAAGATGTACAACTCACACAGTTTACTTTACCTGGGAATGTTGACAATGGCGGTGGCTGCCAACAAGATGCTGGATAACTGTTTGTCGGCAAAGAATAAATACACCATGAACGTTGTGCTGCTGGAGGACAACACTTATGAGTGGAGTCGGCCGTTTGTGCAGGCGGCCGTGGAACGAGCCATTGAGAGGGACAGGCTGGAGAACATTAACCATGGTATGGACCAGTAGTTCTTAAATAAGGCTGAAGAGATCTCGCAGATAATAGTTTTATATATTGTATAAAATAATATATATTGCTTTACAGCAGCCAATAAAAACAAATGATTTAAAAATGACAAGAACCTAACTTAGTTATTTAAAACAAACTACTTAAAACTAAGATAAGAATCCTGGCTGTCAGACAGAGCCATTGTAAGCTTTCATCATGTAATACAGCTGAACCAGCAGAGGCATTTCAAATAGCTAGAAAGCCTAGAAACCATTAAAACAGAGAACTACAAAGCCAGGATGGCTGGTTATGGTATGTGTGAACTAGTTTCTCTGCGTTTTCCTTTTGTTGAGCAAGAAGAGCTTGAACTTCACCACTGTTGCATAAATGATAATAGAATGTTGAGGACGAAAAAAAAAGCATGCTTGGTACACTTCCCCACCAGTCCCCTTGTCTGACTGATCCAATTGCACACTTTCCTGACTGAACAAAATGTAGGAGATTCTTAAATATGTTGGTGGTGGTGGACTTGTTGACTGTTGGCTTGTTTTGGAGATGCTCAAAGTCATATTTTTCTTCTCCTGGGACATTTTCAGTGTTTGTGTCTCCTGAACACTCAGATCAAACTGATATCAAGCTTCTCATCCATATGCCACAGAGACAAACAAGCGTT
The DNA here is from genome assembly GCA_037975185.1 of Centropyge bicolor. Classification (NCBI taxonomy): domain Eukaryota; kingdom Metazoa; phylum Chordata; class Actinopteri; family Pomacanthidae; genus Centropyge; species Centropyge bicolor. The sequence goes on along the minus strand of JBBMOC010000022.1, from coordinate 39,155 downwards.
TCCCACAGTATTCCTTTAAAAGGTTCTTTTCTGATGGAATACACCAATGTATTGACACCATACACCATATACACCATAAACCAATGGTTCTAACTCACTTATCCAATCATATACTGTTCATTTAATTATGTTTATACCCCCTAAGATAGATCTTGAGAGGTTCCTGATCTACATTTGGGAAGCACTGGCATAAACTGCTTTTTCTCAAATACTTTACCATCCATTTTTAGAAATGAAGATGCACAGCCAAACACAAATGTGACTTCATGCTTCATTATTTTGTCAAAATAAAAGCAATAAGAAATAGTTAAGATATTATTTACAGAGACAATGCCGAATGAGTTTCACTATTAGTGTCAGCATTTTGTCTCAGGCCAAATTTAATTCCTTATAATTTTCAGAATACTTTTTGCTGCTGCTGTAAAAGTACTTATTAAAAGAGTTTGTGCATGGGAGAATTCAAAGGCTACATTTACACCAGTGGGCAATAAATCAGTCTAATCTAATCTTAATAGCGCAAAGAGATTAATGAGTTCATTTTTCTTATTCATGACTCTTATCTTTTATTTCATGACTCAAGATTTAAACTTCACTCTGACGGCTAACTTCAACGGGTTCAACACCACCTTGTACAACCGCCAGGGCTGTGGGAGCAGCAGCTGTGAGGGAGTGGAAATACTCAAGATGCTGCATGTGAGTGTGCTGAAAAGATAACAAAAGATGTAGATGTCTAAAGAGTGTTTAAAGTGTTTCTTTTAGTGTGCACATCAAGGTCAAATTAATCTCTTAATCTTACTGTACGTACCTGAACTTTTTGAGTTGTCAGTGAGAAACTGGACCTGAATCTTCTCTCCTGTTAAGTTAATTTTTGCTGTCAGCTCCTCACAGTCAATGATCAACTGCTGCTCTGCAGACTCACCATTTTGCACCAACACCACTACCCTTGCTAGGGTTGTTATTGTAGTGGCAGGGCAGCCACAGGATGCTGAATGTTGAGCTTCTAGTAGGTACGACACTTGTTTTGCCTCAATAGGACAAACTCCTGTCTTGGTCCTGCTTTCTCCACCACATCTGAAATCAACAAATCCAAATTTACAGGGGATTGACAAAATGCATTCTGGGAAACAATAGAAAATCCCCAAAATTAGACAAGAGCTTAGGGGAAAAGGTTAACTGCAGCACATAACCATAAAAACCTGCATAAAGGAAAAGTGCCTTTATGTTATATTGTAGCAGTATTGGCGCCTACTGTACAGTACCATTTTTTAAAGAATTTTTTTCCGATTGAAGTATGCCATCTGAACCGTGTGGCGGCGCTGTGGTTTCACACAGAATCACGCAGAACTACATGTACTGTATTGCTCTGCAGAGAAATGATGAAGTTGGATGCGTCATGCTGGGGCCTTCCTGCACTTACGCCACCTTCCAGTTAGTGGAGTGAGTATTTTAATGATTTAATTTTTCTAATGATACACAATTAAGCAACTGACAATTTTTTGACTTTTCACCTCCTGCTATCTGCCTCAGTGATGAAATAGGCCTGAGCCTGAGCATTCCTGTCATTTCTGCTGGGAGCTTCGGCCTCTCGTGCGACTATAAGCCCAAACTGACCCGAATTCTGCCTCCGGCACGCAAAATCTCAGACTTACTCATCCACTTTTTGAGGGAACCCTTGCTGTTTAAGGATCCTTGGAATCAGGTCTATGTCTACAAGAAGTCCATCAACGTATCTGAAGACTGCTTCTGGTGAGACAACACAGGCTACAATTCACCTGGGTGACCTCTACAGCTTCATTCATCACTCCGTTGTGGCTACTTTTTGTGTTTTATTTTCCTTTTTTATGCCACAGGTACATCAATGCATTAGACGCACCCTCTGCCCACTTTGCAACAGAAATTAAGAGAGAGATGCTGCGTGGGGAGAAAGAGCTGGAGGATGCCCTCAAGAATAACAAAAGATTCAGCAACAGTGGGTATTTCGTTCAAACTACAGTTCAATGCACTAAGCATGTTGTTCTGGGCATGCCATTCCTCTGTCAAGGACTAATTTGCTAATTTGAAAAACATCATCTAAAATCACTAGAGATGAACAAACTATCTAAACAGAACCGTCACAGCCGTTCTAGGGATGGCAGTGTTGGTCTGTTTGGTTGCGTTCATCAGTCCAGCACTTTGCTCAACACTGAAATATCTCAACTATCTATCCTACTAAATGGACTGCCATCAAATTTTACACAAACATTCATGGTTCTAGTGTTGAATGTACAGTACAGCTCAAACATTTCCCTTCCTGGCATAGTGACACTGATGTATTTATTTCAGTTTTCATCCTGTGTGGGAGCCTTAATGACATTGTTTCAATAAAGAAAAAGGTGGGCCCGACTCATGAGGACGTTCTGTTCATTCTCTTCGATATTTACAAGTGAGTCTGTTTATGATTTCACCCTTTTTTTACACTGAGACCATGAAGCTTCACGAGTCTTTTCAGAGTAAAGCAAGAAGTCAGAATATACTGTAAAACCTAAGTGATGACATTTTAAATGTGTTGAAGTAACGCTGTTCACAGTGACACCCTTTACCTTCCTCCAGCCCTGCCTATTATGACAACACAACATCAAGGGAGGGCGTGGAGGATGTGCTGGTGATCACTCTGCCACAGAGGAACTACGCCTATGGATCAAACTCAACATACAATGACACGGTGAGCAGCAACACCCAAACGAGACTATACAGAGGAAACAGCTCTTGTGTAAATGTTTGACTCTTTTGGCCTGACTTTCTATCTGATGGGCAGATAAATGACTATGTGGCTGGGTATCATGATGGGGCTCTGCTGTTTGGCAAAGTGCTCAGAGAGAGAATGCTGAGTCAGCAACATAACAAGCAGTCCATCGACGTGCCACTGAGTGACAACCCCTTTGGAAATGTCTCCTTTCACGGTGCGTATGATCAGTGACAACTAAAGGTTAGCAGTGCAATGGGAGGCAGAATTACAATGCACAACAAGTCTGACAAACACCAGTCAGAGGCAGACATCATTAGGTTTTATAGGTAAAGAGGGTGCAGACTGCATGTAGTAATGGATCAGGCAACCAAAACCAGTGCGACTTGGTGAAACAGTTCTTTTATACTCTACCATAAATGTTGCAGGTTAGAGTAATGACCTACTTAATTTAAAAACACATTGGAGCACAAGATAGGTAAACACAGTGGGTGGGGTCATCATGATTATTGGAGCTTCATGATCGTGTATTGAATAAAGCCACAGGTCGTGAGAATTGTAAAATATATAGTTTGTGTGTTCAGGTTCAGATTCTCTGTTGGTTGAAATTTGTTTGAGGTAGTTTCGCATGTTCTGATAAAACAACTTCAGGAGTCAAATTCAGTACAAACTTTATTATGATCCTAAAGGCAATTGGTTCACAGTCTATGAACAAAACAGCAATAAAGCACAAATAATACAAGAGCTAAAAAGACATAGTCAAACACAAATCACAGTGGATTGTAGTCTAGAGTGAAGTAAAGAGAGCCTCACACCACAGTGAGTGTTCACTTGCCTTTGTTTTATGGTTAGATTTATTGCTGCCTGGTAATGCACTCATGCAATACTGGACAATCATATGACACTTGTAGTTATAATAGTGAGTTGATTTCTAATTGCACGCCTTGTAGTTAATATTCAGGGTGGTGTGAATGTTTCTGTGTAAGTAATATTTTTATCAATATGGGCTTTTACAGAACTTTCAATTCCAAAGCAAAGACATAAAGGTCACTCGTTATGTTCAGATTTTTTTTTTTGATTCATTTCTAAATAAACATAACTCATCCAGTTTAAATGCAATTACATCATAATTATTTTATTTCAAGCAATTGAAAATGCTCTCTTTGTTGTGCATGTGTTTCTTCGCTTCAAGCAGGTATGGGAGGATACTATATGCTTGATGAGTACGGTGACAGAGATGTTAACTTCTCTATCATTTACACATCAACTGCCACTGGCAAGGTGAGATGACTGTCCATCCAGAAGTCAGTTCAGTCATGTGAACAAGTGTTGTAATACTTGCCTCTGTCTCTCTCCAGTATGAACCCCTGGCAGTGTTTGACACATCGCAAAATCAAACCATCTGGACAGCCGAAAACCCCGCCCTTGCCTGGAAAGGGGGTCGGCTGCCTCCTGATGTGCCAGAAGATCCAAATGGTAATACACACATACACACATTTCCTCTGTGGTGTGTAACTAAGTTTTAGGTCCCATTGTCTCACAGAATAGGTTTGGTTTGTGCGCAACAAAACGTCATTTAAAGGTCTCAGTCCATGTAAGGATTTTTTTCAATGCCACTATATGTGTATGTGCGTGCGTGCGTGCGTGCGTGTGTGCGTGTGTGTGTGTGTGTGTGTGTGTGTATGTGTGCTTTCAGGCTTAAATACACAGGATGTGTTTATGATCATTCTGGGTCTCAGTGTCGTTGTGGCGTCAGTCATCGCTCTCATCTTCTACAGGTAAACAGCAGCCATATACAGCTCCTATATTATATGATGCACTCTGTACGCAAGAGTTGAATTTCCCTTGTGATTATATATGCATGTGCTGTGTGTGTGTGTGTGTGTGTGTGTGCGTGTATAATGTTAGGCAGAACAGGAAAGAGCGTCTTTTGCAGAAGAGGTGGTCTCATATTGATGCACATCTGATTGGTCCACTGGATGAGAAGGAGGTCTCTCTGAAGGTAAACAGCCTCGTAAATCACCTGGGTCCTGTTCACCTGTTTGTTAGATCAGGGGTCAGCAACCTTTTCATTGATGAGTGTTCACAAAGATGAAGATGACCAGTGTGTTAACTTCACTGATTGTTACACTAGTATTGGGAGTTTGCAACAGTTGTGTGGACCGAGGCAAGTCTTTAATCTTTATGTCTTTAATTTTGTAGCCATCCTCTGTAGCCTGATTTTTGGGGATACACAGTATTTTAAAATGGCTGCTTTGTTCTGCGTGTTTTGACACTGCCCTCTCGATTGACTCAGCTTTATCTTTATCTTAAATTATACTTTACACTCACACATAATGCCAAATTTGGTTTTCCAACTGTGCTGAAGAGGCATGCTAGATTTGCTCACCATGATTTATGCAAATTGGTTGGGTGTCTGTTGTATGGCACCTCAAGGACCAATCATGATCAATTCTGCACTTTTTGTAAATGCAGATATTACATACTATCATACCAACACTCACTATTCTTGCTCTTTTAATGTTGGCTCACTTACCTAACCTTTCTAATGTGCCACTTAAAATGGCTTTGTGTGCTCATGCCGACACATGTGCCATAGGTTGTCAGCCTATGGTATGTGTGTGAGAGATCATAAGCTTAAGTTTTAACTTGAGCCTGATAAAGAAGCAGCTACATGAGAAAAGACAAAATGAGATCAGATGAGCATGATAAGAGAGATGAGATTGCACCAGATAGGATGAGATAAAAACATAAAATTGGATAAGGCCACATGAAAAAAAGGAGTTACTTTCTTCTAAATGATGTGTAGAAAGATAAGGACATGAAATCAGATAAGAATGTGTGTGTGTGTGTGTGTGTGTGTGTGTGTGTGCGTGTGGTTATGTAACAGATTGATGACGATAAGAGGAAGGACAGCACATACTTCAGACACAGAGGCCGCTATGACAAGAAGGTACCAGCTTTCCAACTTCCGCAAATCAATACTTAGTCATAAAGAAAACAAAAAAAACAGATAATCATGTTTTTTTCGCTCAGTGTTTGAGTCTGTCTTATCGCTCTGTATTCTTCAGCCTGTAATATTGAAAGAGCTGAAGCAAATGGACGGAGACTTCAGCGAGGACCAGAGGATTGAGCTTAACACTGTAAGACTCCACTGTGTTGTGTCTCAGAGTTGATCTAACCTCTAACTTTATAAAGATATAAATACTCTTTGATTTACTGTGGGTATGTTTCCTTTCTGTCCCTCTTTTGTGCTGCTTTCCTGTTTTATTGCTTAATGAAGCAGAACTGTGGACCTTCCTGCACCTGTCTCTCCTCTTTTAGCTGCACACTCAGTTTTACTTGATGTTAAATTTGCTCAAGCTTTTCTGAACAAAATGTCAATGGAGATAGAAGATGTGAATGAGTGAGTTTTCTGTCTCTAACTTTATGTGAACGTTTTAAACACATCCATGTCTGGTTTGCATTTCCGATGTCATAACAGAACAAGTGTGTTGCCCAACCCATTTCTAACCCTTTCTGTCCAACCTCCCTGTCCCTCTCAACTCTTCACGTTTCAGCTGCTGGGTATCGATTACTACAACCTGACCAAGTTCTACGGCACGGTGAAGTTTGAGTACGGCGTGTACGGGGTGTTTGAGCTCTGTCAGAGAGGCTCCCTCAGGGTAAGAGCACACTCACAGAGTCCACTCTACTGTCAGGCACAACCCCTGCATATCAGATCACGCTGCTGCCAGTTAACCTTATCTACAGGTTATCAGGCTGTACGTTTTAGCAGACACTGAAAGATTTAAATGCCAGAGATGTTGAGTTTTTTGGTTTAGTTGGACAATTGAGTAATAAGATAAGAGATAACTTCTTTCTTTCTTTCTTTCTTTCTTTCTTTCTTTCTTTCTTTCTTTCTTTCCTTATTCAGTTATTCTTTTCTTTGCTGTATTATTTTATTTCACTACTGCACTGACTTGAATTGAATACCTGGGACATGTATCCCAAGACATTTCTATCACTATGTCTAAGATAAGATAACTTTTATTGATCCCCCTTAGGGGAAATTTACTTGTCACAGCAGCAGTAACAAACAGTAAACCGTAACTCTAAAATAAATGCCAGCAAGTGGCTAATTAAAAAATAAGGCAGTAATAAAAAAAACCATGAAACAATAAGTGGCATAGGACAATAAAGTGACAAGTGAGGTAAAGTATTTACACTATGTTACATGTTTTCCTTGTCTTTGGCATCCATAAGTAATAGACATTCTATATTCATATGAGAATAAGGATGCTATAAATGCTATTGCACAGAAATTTCTATGTTATTGCACTGAAAAGATATTACATTATTTACAGTGTGCAGCAGAGAAGATGCAGATAAAATGCAGTCATGACTTAAATGCAGTTATTAACTATACTGAGGTGTTAAAGAGTCTAATGCAGGTTGTCATCCACATGTAAATAACAAACAAACAAGCAAAAGAATACTAAACAAAAATCACCAATGACATTGTTTTAAAATTAAAATAACAAATGTAATAATAAAAAAACCAAAGAGTTCTTTATGATTTTTGGTTATACAATTTCTGCCTTGAGACATTTTACAAACAATCTGACATTTGTGGAGACCTTGCTTTTAGTTAATTATTTTATTCTTAATTGTGCAGTTTTTATCTTTTAGCTTCATCTGCTTTTATTACCTCTGAAATGCATTTGAAAGCTTGCTTGACCTACATTGTGATTTGTGCTGCACTGCATTTGAAACAAATGCCTGTTGACATTAGGTCAGTAGGTTGGTTAAATGTCATGTCACCACATTTAATGATGCATGTGGATCTGACTTTTCTTCACTGATCAGACAAACATGTTGATTATGACACAGCTCAGTGTCCTTTTTCCACTGCTCACAATGACTTTACTGTTCAATTGATAAGTCATGGGCACACAGTTTAAAGAGCACTAATAGTGTGTGTGTGAGAATGCACGTAATCACAAACACACAAATACACACACACGCACACACACAGACTTCTGTAAGTGATTAAGTAGTAGTAATCAAAGTGATAAAGTGATAAAATATTAATTTCTTTATGTGTTTTTTTCCAGTACATTCTGAATGACAGAATCTCCTACCCAGATGAAACCTTCATGGACCTGGAGTTTAAGATATCAGTCATGTATGACATAGCAAAGGTATTATTTTTTTTGTGTGGGATGTATGACAAATGTGACTTTTATTTTCATTTGGTGATATTTATTTAGATTCATTATTGTGTGATTTTACCCAAAATACATTTGAAAGACAGGATGATAGAACAATAAAAACTGTGTACAGCCATCCTGGATTAACCATCCTGCTTTATTATCATCTGCAGGGCATGTCATACCTCCACTCCAGTAACATTCAGGTCCATGGCCGCCTCAAGTCCACCAACTGTGTGGTTGACAACCGCATGGTGGTCAAGATCACTGATTTTGGTTGTCACACCATCCTGCGTCCAGGCAGAAGTGAGACAGAGTTTTTCAACACAATTGTGGTTGAGTATTGGTCTACACAATGAGAATGCCACCAACTCATCCTCTCCTCTCCTTCCCTCTCCTCTCCTCTCCTCTCCTCTCAGGTGTCTGGACGGCCCCGGAGCATCTTCGTGAGGATGGGGTGTCCCAAAAAGGCGATGTCTACAGCTATGCCATCATTGCTCATGAAATTGTCATGAGGCGGGTCCCATTCTATACACATTTCTGCTCTAATCCTACAGGTAGGTGAAGATAATAATAATGATACTTTATTTATAGAATGTTACAAAAAACAGTTACAAGGTACTTTACAATGAAAGCAAATAAGATCCTGAACCCAAGATGTAAACAAATATATAAAGTACATAGAGACTTAACATTTTGTTGTGTTTAAAGAGGTGTTTCATGTGAATATAAATAACTACTTTATAAAAGTGGATTGTTTGTGTTTATATACGTGGATTGATTCAGTTTGGACATTTGAACTATAACTTTGGCTCTCTGTGCACTGTGTCAGTGCAAGACAGTTTACAATAAGATGGGAATGTTGGCACAGAATCCTTGTGACCTTGGTTGCCTTCATGTCATCCAATCCCTCAGAGAAGATCTACAGAGTGCAGTTTCCCACTGAAGTGAGCATCTTCAGACCTGACCTCAACTTTGAGGGTGCGTCGGAGCGGGAGGCGGAGGTAGGAGAGCCTTCAAACACTGTGGAGGACATTTGCTGTTACACTAACACACACTGTGCATGACAGTTAAAGTAAAGCTGCTTGGACTCATCAAAGTTAAAGAAAACTATACATTGCCTTTCTCTCTCTCTCTCTCTCTCTCTCTCTCTCTCTTTCTCTGTATACAGCTGTACATGCTGATAAAAAATTGCTGGGATGAAGACCCAGAACGGAGGCCGGATTTTAAGAGAATAGAGGTATCTCTGGGTAAAATTTTCAGGTACGTCAACACCACAGATTCATTTCAGCTATCACTGTTAATCATTTCACTTATACACAAGATGACCACATATAAGTGAACATCCAAACAAAGAGTGTGTACACAGAACTTCCCTGGGTCTTTCAACACCAAACTGGGATAATTTCTTTAAAGATCATGGCATTGTCATCTTGAAACAGCAAAGTTAGAAAGACACTATTGTCTAAATTGTGTATTTTGGGGCTATGTAAACAAATGTAGCATTAAGGTTTCCATTCATTGAAACTAAGAGGCCCAAACTATGAAAAACAGGGATGTCCACATACTTTTTATAACGTATCCTGTTCATTGCTATAAGATGATTCCTGCTGCATTATTCCCTTACATTTTGACTAATTCTTATTAAAAGTGATAGTAATATATTTTTATCTTGACACAGTAACTTGCACAACCAAGCCAGTGAGACATACATGGACAACCTGATCCGTCGCCTGCAGATGTACTCCAGGACTCTGGAGCATCTGGTAGAGGAGAGAACCTCTTTGTACAAAGCTGAGAGGGACAGAGCTGATCGCCTCAACTTTATGCTGCTACCTGGGTAGGTTTGTACTGTATCTGCTGATAAACGACAGAGGGAGACTGTTAGTCAGTTAACAGCAATATTTTCCACTCAGCCCAGTGGTGCGTTCCCTGAAGGAGTCGGGGAGAGTGGAACCAGAGCTGTTTGAGGAGGTGACCATATATTTCAGCGACATTGTGGGCTTCACCACCCTCTGTCACTACAGCACCCCCATGGAGGTGGTCGACATGCTCAACAACATCTACAAGAACTTCGACAGCATCCTTGACCACCATGATGTCTACAAGGTATGTCAGGAAGAAAGTCTGAAATCAGGCTCATCACCTTTATAATCCACTGTTCAACCAGTCAGTCAGGGCGGTGGCAGCACTGTGGTAAAAGTTAAGCTCCAAGGGTTTCAGGCAGGATTTACTGCTGTTTTTCTTGTTGAAGACCCGCCTTGTGAGATAGAACTTTGATAGATAGATTTAGACTTAAGAGGGAATTTAAATCTAAAACTTAGAAGTAGTTAAAGTTGCAGTTAGATTGGTATGTATGGATGAATATTTTAACTTTTTTCATGTTTAATGAAATGTTGTCTTAGGTTGAGACAATAGGAGATGCGTACATGGTGGCATCAGGTTTGCCCAAACGCAATGGCGACAGGCATGCAGTGGACATTGCCCACATGGCTCTGGACATGCTGGCTTTTGTAGGAACATTTGAGCTGCTGCACCTGCCCGGCATCCCTCTGTGGATCCGTATTGGTGTACATTCAGGTAACAGAAATTCATGACTTTGTCTTGTTTGATGTAATCTCTGTTCTTGACATAAACAAAATAAAGCATTAGTATATTTTACGGCAATAGAAGTGCCTTGTTTTTATCACATGAAAGTGCAGCACTAACATATTGAAAAGCATCCACGTGGCTGTCAATGCAACATAACATATATCCATAGAAATGTCAAATAGTCAAATGTATAAATGCCCAGATAACCTAAATAAACCTAAACAAAGCAGGTCATTTAATCAGCTTGCAGATTTTTTTTGGCAAATTCTATTTATCACCGAGCAGCTGATAAATTCCAAATTCAGCTTTTCTTCTCGACTGTCACAATGTAACTGAATAAGTGGCTGAATATTAGAAATGATGAGCCAAAGGTAAATCAGTCACCACCAGAAAGTATTATAGAAGATGAAATAAATAATCAAATGTTTGAGAAAATAAGAAAACTGAGGAGTTAAAAAATGAAGGCAAAACCAGGAGATACATAGGAGATTAAAATGATTTCTTTTATTGAATACCTGGATGAAAACCAGCCATTAATGCTCGTGTATTTGTGTGTAGGACCATGTGCAGCAGGAGTGGTGGGGAACAAGATGCCTCGCTACTGTCTTTTCGGAGATACAGTCAACACTGCTTCACGAATGGAGTCCACAGGCCTGCGTAAGGGACAACACACACACATACATTTGAACAAGGCCACAATATTGACGGGTCTGGTGCAGCTTCCTAATGACAGCTGAGGTTGTTGTGATTCTGTCTCATTGTCTTCCCAGCTCTGAGAATTCATGTCAGCCAGTCCACCATCAAAATCCTGCAGAGGACAGACTGCGTGTTTGAGTATGAACAGAGAGGAGAGACGTACCTGAAGGTTAGCTGGGTTCAGGCATTTACACCAAATGTAAACTGTACAGATAATGATTCTACTCTCATTTCCTGTGTAATGTGTTGCTGACCTGCAGGGTAAAGGCAAAGAGATGACTTACTGGTTAACAGGAGCGACTGGGGGGAAATACAACCTGCCCACACCACCAACAGCGTGAGTAAAACCCAGGCTCATGTAGATTTACTCCCAACACTTCCCTATGAATAGAATATACTAATGCTGAAAGATCTGGCCCCCATTTCCTTCCTGCCCACTATTGATGTAAACTGTGTTCACAGAAAAACAATGAGCTTGGTAGAATTTTAAGGATTTTGTGGCACTGGAACACCAAAACCAAGGGAGCATGTAAAAATAATCCTCGTGTTACTGTCTCAGGGAGAACTTCCAGCGGCTCCAGCAGGACCTGGCAGAGATGATCGTGTCCAGTCTGGAGAAGCGTGGAGACAGGAGAGAGAGCTTCAAAAGGACCCTGTCCACCAAAGTCCGTCGGCGGGAGACCAACAGCAGTCTGCAGCGGGACGGGTCTCCAGACTACTTCCACCTGGCCGTCACTGACAACCCCACTACTTTCCTGTGATCACAGAGGAGCTGGTCTGTAGAAGTGCATCACATTCTTCAAGCGCTGCTAAGTTTCTGTGGACAATCCAGCTCATTCGAGGGGAGTGACAGCTGGAGAGCAGTGGAACAAGCAGCCATGTTAAGGTTCTCTTTGATCCTTTCTCCCCTTCAATCCCTCTGCCACAACATATGAACTGATTGTTAGTCTATTTTTTATGTCAAAAGAAAAAAAAACACCCACAGATACTTTTATATACATTTATATATAAAGTGTTTGTTGAATTTTATTGTGGTGGAAAAAATGCTAGATGTGTGGGGCTCACACATTTTTCAGAGCAAATCACTGTGGCTATGTTGAACTTGATGTCATTACGTTTGACCTGTTGTTCAGGGTAATAAGAAAGAAACATGATCAAATATTAAGACTGCTCTGCAGAGTAGTAAACACATCAGTAATGTCTTTCTCCAACCTTTATGAAACATTTTCAGGCTCACTTTATGAGGTCTTTATTAGATACTGTGTTTATTCAACATGACCACTTGGTGGCACCAAAGTCAGATGTTTTCAAATTCAACAAATAATGGCTACAAATTACGCCTGGAAATGTTTTGGGTGGATCTTTCTTTTACAGTGCTTCAAATGAAAAAGGCACAGGTTTAAATGACATGTGGATAATAGTGCGACATCCCTCCTTTGAGACCTATTAAAAAACCACATGGAGAGTTCACTCCCATAGGAATCCAAATAATGAGATACTGAAAGTGCTTTTCTTGACTTTACTTTTAAGAGTTCTCTGGGTTTTTTTTAAACTGTTATCTGCAGGAAACACATGATTGAGAAAGTTTGACCGAATTATTTACATGTAAATAGCCTTTTCTGCTGCAAAGACAGTCCGAACATATCCAAACAATACTTGTCATCATAGCAGAGCTCTGACAATAGTTCTCTTTCACAGGACAACAATGCTACCTTGTTTTCAGATCATCAGAAATATTTCTGCAATGATTTCGGTTTTGTGTTTTATTAAATGATGTTTGAAATATAAGATTCAGAGCAGTTGTTTGTTTTGCCATTTAACAACATTTTGCGGTAAACAAAACTAAACTATACACAGTCTTACATGGTCTTATTGGACACCAATTTACACCATAACACTTCTATTTTTTCAAGCAGTGCAGAGAAATGAAACAACAGCTGTAGAAAATTCAATTATTGAAAACCATGAAAAATGGTAGAAAAAAAGATATCCATAATATGGATTAAAAACTGAGGGAAAATTCACCACACTGAGCACAATGTGCAGAGTAGCAGAGTAAAACACACTCATACCCTCACACACACACACACACACAGACGCACACACAGAAGCCTACATAGTTTTGGTTGTAACTAACGCAGTGCCACCCAGCTCTGTGGCAGGAAGTGGGACCCTGTGTTCCCTCACTGTGTTGCATGTAGGCGGCCCTCTGGCCCCCTCGGTCCCAGCATGCTTTGTGTGGTCACTGTAAGCGGTGAAGCCCTCCTCCCACTGTGAGCCACTTTGGGCCCCCAGATGCACATGAGAACAGATTGAAGGGGCCCCTGCTGCTGCCTGCGACATGTCTGCATGACCGTTTCTTTCTGAAGGCACTGAGTGGATTATGGCAGGTGGCTCCGTTTTCTGAAGAGGTTCCTGTTGCGGCTCTGCATCCTCTGCAACACAAACAGCTTTAACATGAGTCTGAATATTGTAATGTCACTCAATATTCAAATTGAATTGTGTATTAGGGTCTCTTTGAACACGCATTGACTGAACTGAAACACTTATCACTTAACACTGATATGAACTATAAATACCATTTTTTTTACAAGGTGGACAAAAGAAAAAAGGAGGCCCTGCCACCTCACACATACAGTCCACCAACATATGGACCCTCTACTGAAAGATCGAAGCCTATCAATCAAATTGATCATTCCACCATTTAAGAAGATAAGATCAAGCAACCAGGCTCATTTTACATCACTGTGCATGGTATGTGCTTATTTTGTCTTGTTTAGGAATATATATAAAAATATTGTAAAAACACACCTACGCTTCTTAAGAGATTCATACACATGTTTGCATTTATTACCAAGGAGTTATTAGAATTTGAGGGTCAAAAAGACTTTCATTTAAATTCAGGGCAGTAATGTGCAGTAGAGGGTTTTTATTCTATCCATACATCTATAGAACACTATGTTCCTTGAATATAGGGTAATGACATTTATTAACAAAATCACATGAATGTGCATGAGAAACACTAGAGGTGAATGTAATTTGTGTACATATGTGATACATGTGTTGTTGTCAGTGTTGTTTCTGCATGACAGAAAGCAAAGTATAACTCAGCAGCTACGATATACTGGAAAAAATGGTGAAGATGCTTATATCAGAGGATTTCCTTTGCAATGTCTGTCTCTGTATTGTTTTCACATATATTTAGTTGAGCAATCCAAGCATTAGAAAACAACAATGATGTATTTCTCAAGAGCTGGAGGTACTCAGCTTTCTTCAGGTGAAGAAAGCTGAGTACCTCCACTCTGCTATCGTACTTCTTTACATTCCTGGTTGTCCTGTGGATAAAGGTCTATTGACGGACAACTTACTCAATGGGGACAAAAGCAGGCTGTTGATAAAGTGAATCTAGTTTCTCCACAGTCCTGAGAGTTTTTATTTGACTTGGTTGAGACAGAACACGAGTTGCTTTCTAGAAGAATACAGTTATGTTAATGCTCAAGCTTTTCAGCCTGATCATTTAAAGGGGTCACTCTATAAGTCACTGACTGCCAGGTTTTAAATTCAAGAGTTAAGTAAGTCAAGTAAACACACACAGACACCAGCAGCTTTCAAATATCTAGCTTTATTGACACAAGATGATGTCTCTGTCCACCGGGTCACGCTTCTTACTTAAAGCTCTTCTATGACTGAGTGCAAACTACTCTGTTGTCAGAACCTCTCTGTGTCCCCTTTTTGTCAGTTTATGTGTTTTCAAGGTCGTACGGAGACCCTACTTGTCCTGCCTAACCAACGGATGTGTGTTCAAACCAGAATAGCTGTTAAGAGAGCGGGGCTGACCCATGGGACGCTTGAGAAGAAGAGAACAGAAACTGTGGAGTTTCTACTGTGATGAACGTCACACTTCATCACCTGCCTGCCTGCAACCCCACTTCCTCCACACTGCTCTCAGACGCCTGCTCTGCAAGTCAGATCCCCCACTTGCAGTGAGAAAAATGGCCGCCACTGGATGAACACTAAATAACTCAGTGATGGGAGATTTAATCCAAGACCTGGAGGATCAATTATAATCTCTGAAATTATTATCTCTGTCTTAAATGATAGATGTCTTCACCTAACACATTATAGTGTCTGATATGTCTATTGATATGTGACTATAATATGACCATATTCCATTTCAGCAGCTGCTTCTAGAATGAGAGTTAAACCACTTTAGGTAGTAAAGTATTTTTTATGTTTAATGTCTTTTCACAAGAATTACACTCTTGTGTAAACCTTTGAAAAATAATTTAAGCCATTATATGACACACTAAAAGAAGGTCAAAGATGCGCTCTTCAGCTGCTGAGCATCCTGGGAAATGTTTATGTGAAGAATTAATTTATAAAGAATTAAACTGAATACAAACCATATGAATCATCCAATGCTGTCCTTACCTGAGGTGCTGCTGACCCTGGTCTGTCGTCTGTATATGACAAACCAGAGAACCAGAGCCAAGATGGACCCCAGTATGGCCACCCCCACGAAGACCCACAGGTAGACCCCAACAGCCAGGGGGGGCTCTGAGGGGAACAGACTGATTCAGTACCTCAAGAGAAAAACGTTCTCAAAAGCTGTAAAAACACAAGCTATTATATATGAGCAAATTATTAGCACTGATTGGTTCCTGAAGACGCAGACTGGTGTCAGTCTGAGTATATGTATGAAATGATAGGTGAAGTGTTTAATTTAAGATCAGCAGAGGTATTTATTGTAATGCTGTGCTGAGTCCTTCAACAGACAACTGAATAATCAGTGCAGAGATTTTAAAATCCATCAGCAGATGCACACAGGTTTTATTACTTGAATTCTTTGCTTTACAGAGACACATCTGAATACAGATAGCCAGAAGGTGGAAAGTGGCCAAGAGGTCACGAGGACAAGTCAAAGCAGGTCCAAAACTAAGACTACTTCAAAAAAATCTGGAGAATTAAACCAAACTTTGACAGAACAATTCTACTTTAAGAGGTGGGTTAAAATAAATCCCCTCCCCCCAAAAAACGTGATTTGGTGAAACTCACCTGTCTGTGGCTCAGGTTCAGGTCTGGCTTCTGTCCTGTTGGGGACACAGGCGTTGACGAGGCTGTCCCAGTTGCTGCCAGCAGGACAGTCCTTCTGGCTCATGGCTGAAGCAGGATGAGCAATGTGGAGACCTGCTGCTGTGTTACCCTCCCCTACACTTGTGTTTGTGACACAAACAGAGAACTGCGAGATACAGAGGAGAGGTGTGACGGGAGCATTTATGAGATGAATGCAGAGTGTCTAACAGACGTTTCAGTTCCTCCATTTCATAGGAAAGGGTGAATCACTACATGTGTCCCCGGGGGCAGAGAGAGAGAGCTTACTGTGTTTCTGTTTCAAAAACAAAGAGGCTCTGACTTTCAAGCTTCTTAGCTTGGATTAAATATTCTATGACTGGTGGTCATGTTACTGCTTGTCCACATGGTGAACAGGTGAGAATATTGGTTTATTACAACTGTGTATTAGTTGTTTTATAAATATAAAACAAATAAAAATACATAATTATCATCATAGATAGATAGAAACAATTTATTGTTCCAAACTGGGAAATTCTTTAAAATGGCTGGGGGTCAGATTCATTTTCTGTTTGTCTGACATCTCCATCGCTAATTCACCACAGGGACCACAGGCTTCTAAAGTATCAAATCTCTCGTCCATGTAATGTAAGTTTTCATAAACTTCATACTATTTTTCATACTAAACCAGCAGCCATGAGGCTCCACAACATCTCATTAAGAATTTATCCCTATGAAGTTATTGATAGCAGCAAGTATCACCTAAAAATAATCAGAGTCACATTTTTAAAGTGGCAATAATACACAATATGCTGGGTTATGGATCTCTTGAATCATAAATCAGCTGCCACAGGTGAAAATATCTAAACCAAAAATCACTGTTGCACAAGACACGATTGAGGACAGGACTGCACTTGTACAACTGTAAAACTTTAATAAACAATGAACACATGAGAAGATGGCATGGTACAGATGTGCAGTATTACACATCATATCACATAAGAATCAGAGGCTTATACAAAAATACAAACCTGAGATATCTTTTTGTTTTGCAAGATCATAAACAGATGCACAGCAGAGCACAGCACCAGAGGAGATCAACAGGCCTGAGTATGACATTGCACTGATTGTTTCATTTAAAACGATAGTGTTTGAATGTACACAGACATTCAAACATTTAAGACAGCATAACCACTGAGTGAGTGCATTGGTTCTGTAGTTTATAAAATCATAAAGTTACTCTCAGTGTTTCAAGGCACAAGTGGCAGCAGGTATAAAAAAAGACTACTACATTCTAGTGCATTCCAAAATAAATCATTCAACATACCCTGAGACATATATGTGTTAAAATACTGATTTAAAATCTGACTGGCAGTTTGTCATTTTGCATTTTGTCGGACGGAAAGAAGTATTGTTTCCAGAAAATTTAAAGATTTAAGAAAAAAGCATAGGCTGTTGGGACGCAATTCAGAACTTAAAACAGTTAAAATAAAAATCATCATTGTACAGATTGTACCTTTGAACCTCACTGTTCATTTCTTTGAAATCTTCTCTGTCTCACAAACACACAAGCTCACACGCACACACCTCATGGCTTGAAGAGCAAAGGCTGCATCCTGACAAAGGTGAAGTTGTAGTACTGTGGCAGACCCTGGTGGCTGATGCTGCTGAATTTATCCCAAACGAACGGCAGGAGTCCGTCCTCTGTGGTCGGCCCGTTCAACGCCTCCACACGGAAGTCTCCAGCCATGAGGAAATCTGTTACCTGAACCAAGAGCAACGCAGCAACCAGAGAAAATGTGAGCTGAGCCAAAAAGCATTTGATTTTACAAAACCCAAGTGAGCTCTATTACTGTAATGCAAAACCAGTGTGGTGACAGGGCGCTACCTTAGTGTCATAACAGCCTGAGGGTGAAGGCCTCTCCGCCCTCAGGTCACCACGACAACAGATGGACTTGCAGGGGTCGCCCTTGGAGTATGGATCTTTCTTGTAGTCTGAAAACAAGCAAACCAAAATTGAACATTATATATGTGGCCACTAGCACATATACATACATATATATATCTGGGCTAGTAAGTAGATATATTCAAAATGTGGAACCAACACTATGCCGAGCTAGAGGGCGCTGCTTTTAAACCACAACTGGCTCAATCAGTTAATGAAGATGTCACTGTGTATTTATCAGCGTGACACTAAATGCAGACTGAAAATCGAACATAAAAATTAAAAATGTATAGGTAGGTTCCAGCTGGGAGAACTAGCTGAATGAGGGTCAAAAAAAGCAAAATGCGACAGAACCACACACCATTAGACCTCATGATGTGCTTCATGGAGTCCAGGTCCTTGACGTCAGCATGGTCACGGCGGAAGATCTTGGCTCTGGCACAGAGATCATAGGAGAAGTCCTCTCCATACTCCTTCCACATTTGCACATAACCACTCATTGTGTAGATCTTCTCGTGGAAGGGAACGTTGTAGGATGGCCAATAACCTTTGGTAAACAGGCAGGAGGAAAGATCATTTTTTATGAAATCAAATGAAACAAATACGGGAGAGAACAGAGGATCTGTTGTTACCTCTGCGCAGAGCCTGTGTCTGGTCAGAGTACTCCACCAGTCCAGGGATCTGCTCCACCACAGTCAGAGCACCGTCGTCAATACTGTGGCCAAGCTTCACTTTGCTCCTGTCCAACACCATGTACTGGTTGTTGTATGTACCTACAGGAGTTGAGGGTGGGTGATGGTGGATAGAAGAAGTGTGGCGCAAAAACAAAAAAGTCTGTGAAATGATACAGTGATATCGTCTTTCTTAGTCTGTTTATGCTTCATATAATACTTGTATTTCTTATAGAGTTAATGCTGTCTGGTTCACAATATAAAACAAATACATAATTACTCACCAGAGTTGTACTTGGAGAAGGTTTTGGCCCATTCTTCTCCAGTATGTGCCAAACTGTGAGCCAGTCTGACCCTTTGCCACGCCAGCAGGCTTTCGGGGGTGATTGTGTCAAAGAGGGAGGAATTGAAGACGTTGTTGGTGGTCTGGGTCATCATCAGACCACTGCCCAAGAGGTAGAAGTCATCCAGAGACACCAGGAAACCTGAAGGGAAAGATAACCTCAGACAACTGACACAAACAAGCTGCATTCTTAAAGTGGGATCCACAGCTGATAACATATCAGAAAGAAGTGTGTGTATAAGTGTGTGTGTGTGTGCTGATGGAGGGTACAGGAGATTCTAGTGTGAATGTGAAACCTTTGCACAGAGTAGTAGATAATCATGTGGAATGTGACTATATGTGTCCAAGAAAGAAGCAGTGTTCAGCTGAGAACACTAGTGTAATTTTAGATTTTTAATGTTGGCATTCATTTTGATAGGAAGTGTCATAGCTGGTCATAAGTTATTATTGTGTTGTCCTTGCTCCGGCTCTTGCTGTTTAAAAAATCCTGGCTATGATAATTTTTTTGTTTCTATGATATAAGTGAGATTACAAATCAAGATCTTTGTTATGTTCGAAGAATTCCTGTCGAGGAGAACTCCGGGGGTCTACATACCAGGGTAGCTGCTGAAGGACAGTTTCCCAGTGGCCGTGTGGGGCTCAGTGATTTTGAAATCCCAGTGTTTGTAGATCCTCATCGTGGCAGCGTACGTGTACCAGCTGGAGTGGGCAAACAGGAGGTTCTCAAAGCCGGGCAGCATCTGAGGAGGAGGACAGAAAACAATAAGGTGGAATTAGAGTGAACAGTCAGTATGGTATTTCTGTGTCACCAGAAATGACTGGAATTTGTGTCAGTAGGAATTAGATTAAAAGAAGTATGTTTCTTGACACAGTGCTTCAGCTCAAACTCAATTTAGGGTTTGAGCATCTTTAAGCTGTTTCACCCCACAGACCCGTTGGAGGTTCCCAATGTTTCCAAAACAGACAAAAAATGTCAGATTCAATTACAGCGAGAGACAGATTTTTCTGTGGCACCATATAAAATGTCATCTTGGATTTTAATGCAAGTAAATAGCAGCGCCATTTGGCAGGCTGATGTAACTTCGTAAGAATTTAAGGGAATAAAAAATAAGGATATTATTGACTTTAGTAAAGGAATTAACATGTTGGTGCAACTACACAATTAAATGTACTTTGAGTAATGTGAATTTCACTGACACAGCACAAACAACAGGAACAATGAAGAAAGTAAATATAACAGTCGATGGCATAATAAATACACAGTTGATTATAACACAACACTGGACTCCTCACAGACCTAAAGAAAAAGAAGAGAACAATATTCCTGCTGTTAATGCTAATAGATATATTTCCATGTTAGACTATGACTCACACTAAAGCTTTTTTTTTACTACACACAGTTCACATTTTCACTTACACAAGTGTGTGTGAGAGCTCTTAATTTATGTAATGTAGTAAATAAAACTACATACACGACTACATGTCTGAGAACACTGAGCCCTGTTTTCCTGGTGTGGGTGTAACGAATGGAGGAGGAAGCAGAGGAGGAATGTGCACTTTCATAGGCTAAATTGAGCACTGATGAAAAGAGAGAGCTGTAAAAAAGAGGATGGGAAGCTTGGTGTCCTTTAAATGCAGGATGAGGAATAATATTCTCTCAGTTTGCTATTGCACAAGTACATTTGATCAGACAGGAAATTCATTTCTTCATTGGTAGTTGGTTGTTTCGCTCCCTTAGCACCTATGCAAATAATCTCATTACAGCTGATGTTTGAGTTGCTTTCTTGATGTCGAACAACATTTTGCTCTGTAGGAGCTTTGAGGAACACCCCTTATATAGGTCACATAGTCTTTGTGTGTGCTTTCCTTGTGTCCTCACACCCTGACTGGAACATGTTTTGACCTCTGACCTTGATGAGTGCAGAGCAGTGTCCCATCCCCGGAAGCTTGAAGTCACCGAGCAGAGGTTTGGAAGTGGAGTCCAAGGCTGGGATCAGATCAAGCAAGTCTCCCACTGCATTCAGGAACTGGACTTCAAACAGGGACAGGGGCTATGGGAAGGACACCAGAGAAACAGCTGCTGGTCAGGGAGTGAAAATGAATGGCTTCCAATGTAAAACAGAAAACAATCCAAAATCTCTTCTGTCCAAGTTGCAGTTTAACTTTATGTCCCAACAGCAATCTCTTATTAATGTTCTCTGGTGCTAAAAGCTAGTAAAATGAATTATTAATTAATAAAGTTAATAAAACAATAATCTATAGATGGTACTTCCAGAGGGTAAACTGGTAATATTTCCAATTGTATTGATGGTAATATAGTAATATTGGCACATTGTGTGTTGTTGTCTTGTGCTCAAAGTGGATCATAGACCAACCTTAAAATATGCATCTATCTTTGATCTACAAACATGTCCCTAATTTTAGAGTGATATATGATCACAAGTGTGGTTTGCATTCGATGTTCCTCATTTTTAATAAGAACCTGGTACAGCAGTATTTAAAGCTGTGCACCAGTCAGATTAAGTAAATATCATAACAATCTTAAAGTGGAATTTCTAGTTTGCTTTAAAAAGATTTTCTTACACTTCAGTCTTTTATCTTTACATGTATACAATTACAACCTGATTTTGAACAGCTGCAGTTTTGTCTTCTGTATATTTCCCTTTGATTTATAGATGCATTGTTCTTGTGGGGTATTTTTCTCGGCTGCTGTGTTCTGGTGTGTGCACAGGGCTTCCACAGATGTAAAAGGGAGTTGCCGCTCTCATGAGCCTGTATAATCATAAGTGAAAATGCTTATGACCATTGTACCTTTTTCCCTTTTTTCTTGGCCCAGTCTGCAACACCTGCTTGCAGTCCGTCCATCTGGGCCACAATGAAGCCTACGTGTTTCCACAGAGGATCAGAGCTCTGGTTCAGCTTCACCTGCTGTCTAGTCCATGAGTCCTGTTTCCTATAAGTATGAGAGTAACATTTGGTCTTTACTGTTATCATTATTCATTGTGTAGGAGCAGAATGTGAATGAATTGATTAATTTGTGTACGGTGTATTGGGTCACGTGGGTAATTAGCGGTCAGCACTATAAGGTAGGAACCTTTCTTCGTCTGGGCAGGTGTTTCACTCGGAAGAAGGAAAACAGTTTTTGACCGCTGAAGCAGCTAGGTGCGATTGGCGTTACACGTGTGGGTATTTGTGAATGTTTATTGGAAATCTGTTGGAATTTAATGGACAATGACACATTGGTGATGGAAAATAAATGGACGAAGTGTTCAACTGGCAAGTTTGACTCAGACATTCATTCATCAGACACGGTAACAATCAGCGCGTCAATTACGCCATTCCGGTGCAGCATCTCAGTGACTTAAAGCGTTGGCTTAGCCTCTACAATTCAAGTCAAAAACTGTTTCGCAAATTCACGAGCTGTGCATCGTTGGAGTTTGGACACGAGTTTATTTATGTTTGATGGTGTTGGCGACGACGTGGGAGTCAGGCGGAGGCTCTGTGTGTGCATGGACCGGCACATCAGCTGATTGACCGGAACTCACCTGTGCGCCGGTGAGGGGCCGCCGTCGGAAAGGATCGACGCCGGTGAGGGGCCGCCGTCGGAAAGGATCAACGCCGGTGAGGACGCCGTCAGAGGATCGACGCCACTGAGGACACCGTGGATCTTCTCGGCGCCGGATTTGAACAACATTCATTTGAATCAGGTATGTGTAGCGCTACCACCGTTATAGATGGCCATCTAAATCCAAACACGTGTGCACACATAATGGAGTAATCCCAATGCATTGGTCGATGAAGTGGATGAACAATTAACTTTGTATTGACTAATCTGTTGCGATCTGTTGACTGTGGGACCTTTAAAAAATGGACGATTGCGCGGCGAAGGTGGACACACTGTCTGGTGCTAGTGTGCCAGTTGCTGCTGGTATCCCGGACTCTGTGGCCAGCTGTAGTGACACACAAACGAGCAAACGGGTGATCAAACTTTCTGCTAAAGCAGTTGCCGAAAAGTTGGACAGATTGCAAACTGGTAGAAAAGCTAAGCTAAATGAAGCTAACAATTTAAGGAAAACGAGGTTTAATGCAAAATGGTGAGCTTTCAGAGGTACAAAAATCTCTTGATGGGTTTCTTGAATTGTGTGATGAAATAAGGTGTGTGCATGATTCAATAATGATTTTACTGCCACATGAGGAAAAAGAAAAACATGAAACGTAGTTTAAGGCAAAAATGATGTTCAATGATGAATTCATTGAAAGTATGAAACAATGGGTCAAATCTAAAGGAAGTCATGTGGCTGGAAATGAAGGTGTGGGTAATTTTAATACTGATGGTGGTTTTAATCATGATGGTGTTGATAATGATGATATTGACCCTAATGACAGTGTTTCCAATGTGGGTAAACATTCCAGCAAAAGTGTCACTAGTAGTAGGTCAAGTACCACTTCCTCTGCACAAAATGACTCAAATGGCAGCTTTAAAGGAACGCCATGCATTGGAGGAACAGGAACAAGTGATAAAAAGGAAAAAGGAACAACTTGCATTGGAAACTGAGCTAGCCGCATCTACTGCTAAGTTAGCAGTTTTGCAGGCTTCAGATGGACAGTGTTTCTCTCTGAAGGGTGTTCTTCAAGAACATTTCGGGAATGAGTACAAGATATCTGCTGCATATATAGACAAAGCTTTAGCCTGGCCATCAATAAAGTCAGAGGATGTTAAAACCTTACAAGCCGATGCTTTGTTCTTACGTGGTTGTTGTAATGCGATGGAAGAGCTTCATTATATGCAGGAGTTGGATATGCCAAGCAATATGAAAATGGTGATTTCCAAGCTGCAATACAAGCTCCGGGAATGATGGAGAACTGTTGCTCATGATACCATGGAAACGTACAACCAGAGAGCTCATTTCATTGATGTGGTTGTATTTCTGGAGAAGCATGTGAGGATCCTGTCTTACCCAATCTTTGGTGACATTGAGGCCTATGTACCGCAAAATCCAACTGGTTTAAGATCTCACAGGAAGTTTGAGCCACAGTCAAAGACCAGAATGAAAGGGAGTAGTTTTGCTACTACAGTAACTTCAATGGATTCCTCTGAAGATAAAACTATGACAAGTAGCTCAACGAAACAAGATTTGTATTGTCATTGCTGTTCACGTGCTCATCTTTTGGAGACATGCCAACAGTTTATGGGCAAGAAACACAGAGAGAAGATTAGTTTCCTAAAGGAGAAAGGAATTTGTTTTGGATGCTTATGCACTGGACACATAAGCCGAAATTGCAATAACCGCTTGGTCTGTAAAGTTTGTGATCAACAACATCCAACTGTGCTTCATATTCCAAAGACAAATGCTGAGCCAGAACAAACAAATGAGCCACCAGGAGGTAGACCATCAACTCTTCCACAGACATGTGGGCGTACAGGGGCCAGAGAGGATCGCTGTATTCTCTCCATTGTTCCAGTGCAAGTCAAGTCCACCAAGGGCAGTGAGGTCACACAGACGTATGCATTTCTGGATTATGGTAGCATGGCTAAATTCTGTTCAGAAGATCTCATGCAGAAATTGAACATCGCAGGGAAAAGGACTCCCTTTCTTTTAAAAACGATGGGACAGGAAAAGGTTGTTCCAGCTGCTTGTCTGGAATTGAGGGAGGTGTCAGGTCTGGAAGGAAACAACTTTTATCCTCTGCCAGAAGTCCTCACACAGAAGCGGATGCCGGTTACTTCCAATGATATCGTCACTGCTGCAGATATGGAAAGGTGGCCTTATTTGTCAAAGGTTCATATTCCAACCATAAACGCAGATGTAGACTTGTTGATAGGAACCAATGCTCCCAAGGTATTGGAACCTTGGGAAGTGGTCAACAGCTGTGGAGATGGTCCTTACGCTATAAGAACAGTGTTGGGCTGGGTCATCAATGGCCCTTTGAATGGAAATGACTGCCGTCTTGATGTGGAGCTTCCTTCTGTTGTGGTGAATAAAATCTCTGTGTCTAACCTGGAACTCATGTTGAACAACCAGTATAACCATGACTTTAATGAAAAAACCTCAGAGGAAAAGGAGATGTCGAGAGAAGACATCAGATTTATGGAAATCATGGAATCCTCTGCAACTCTACAGGATAAGAGGTATTGCCTGAAGTTGCCCTTTAAGAGACCAGATGTTATCCTACCAAACAGCTTTACAGTGGCCAAACACAGGATACTTGGATTAAGGAGGAAGTTTGTAAATAACTCACAGTTTCATAAGGAATATTCAAGTTGTCTCCATGAGGTAATTGATAAAGGTTACGCTGAGCAAGTTCCTGAGCAGCAGTTGCAGGGTAGACGAGGAAAGGTTTGGTACATTCCTCAACTTGGTGTCTTTCATCCCAGAAAGGGCTCTCTGCGAGTGGTGTTTGACTGTGGAGCCACATATCAAGGAACATCATTAAACAGTGAACTACTGCAAGGGCCCAACCTCACCAGTTCCCTGCTCGGAGTGCTCACTCGATTTAGGCAGGAGCCTGTGGCTTTTATGGGTGACATACGAGCTATGTTCCATCAGGTGAAGGTTGCAGAAGAAGACAGGGACTTTCTATGCTTTCTTTGGTGGCCAGAAGGAGACTTTAACAAAGAGCTCAAGGACTGCAGAATGACTGTGCACTTGTTTGGAGCAGTTTCATCCCCCAGTTGTGCTAGCTATGTGCTAAGGAAAACTGCTGACGACAACAGAGGTGACTTTTCTGAGGAGACTGTTGACACTGTCAAGCGAAACTTTTATGTTGATGACTGTTTGATGAGTTTGGGCTCAGAAGAGGAGGCCATGCGGATGATAAAGGAACTCAATGCTCGCTGCAAAAGAGGTGGATTCCTCTTGGAAAAATGGATAAGTAGCAGTCGAGCAGTGTTGCAGTCAATCGCAGAAGATCAATGGGCAAAGGACGTAAGGGAGCTGAATCTGGATTGAGACCACCTTCAGGTTGAGAGAGCTTTAGGTCTGCTTTGGTGTGTCGAATCAGACTCTTTCAGATTCAAGATGGAGGTGAAACAGCAGTCTCTAACCAGACATGGCATGTTGTCCACAACCAGCTCGGTATATGATCCTTTGGGTTTTCTGTCACCAGTTACTCTGCCCGCCAAAATGATGCAGCAAGAGCACTGTAGGAGGAGCTGTGGATGGGATGATCCCATGCCACCAGATATCTTAAAGCAGTGGGAAGGTGGTTGGAGGAGATTAAGTTGCTGGCTTCATTCAAGGTGGAAAGATGTGTGAAGCCCAAGGACTTTGGTGACCTCAAGCACAGTCAATTACATCACTTTGCCAACGCCAGTAAAGGCGGCTATGGAGCTGTAACATACATCGGATTGAAAGACTGCAGGGACAACATTCATGTTGCTTTCTTATTGGGGAAGGCCAGAGTCACACCTTTAAAATCTGTCAGAATGGATCTGACAGAATGGATGTGTTGCTAAAGACAGAGCTTCAAATGCTGTTGGGTGAGTCTGTGTTTTGGACAGACAGTACGTCGGTTTTGAAATACATTATCAACGAGGACAAACGTTTGCACACATTTGTAGCAAATAGGATCTCCACCATAAGAAAAGTTTCAAGACCTTCCCAATGGAGGCATGTCGGCTCCAAAGACAACCAGCTGATGCTGCATCCAGGGGAATAAAGGTGCCCGACTTTTTTAAGAACAACAGTTGGCTTGAGGGTCCCAGGTTTCTTTGGAAGTCAGAGGAATATTGGCCAGAAACCTTTGGCGATGATGTCAAGGTGGACTCTGATGATCCAGAGGTCAGAAAGGATGCCTTAGTAAATTCCACTGTGACGATTTCACTCAATGCCACTGACCGTCTTATGATTTACTTCTCAGACTGGAGGAAACTCAAGGTAGCTTGGTTTCTCAGGCTGAAAATGCATTTGTTGCATCTCAGTCATCAGAGAAGAAGTCTGAAGTCCCTTGATTCACAAACTGGACAAGTGGAAGGACAGAGGGCCACAGTTACACCACGGAGTAACGTCCTGACGCCCAAGGATCTATTGGAGGCTGAGTTGGCCATCATACGCTATTGTCAGCAGCAAAGGTTTCAGGATGAAATTTTCTCCCTGCTATCTGGGAAAGGAATGGTAGGCAGAAAAAGCAACAAACCCGATTTTGGAAGATGGGCTGCTAAGAGTTGGAGGGAGACTAAGCAAAGGAGCAATGCCATTGGAGGAAAAACATCCCCTCATCCTCTCCAATGATCAGCATATCTCCAGGCTTATCCTCAAACATATCCATCATTCATTAGAACACAGTGGACGAAATCATACACTGTCGACTCTTAGGAGGAAATATTGGATTACCAACGCAAATGCGGCTGTGAGGAAAATTCTATCTGAATGTAGCTTTTGCAGACGCTATAATGGGAGAGCTATGGAGCAAAAGATGGCGGATCTTCCGAAAAAGAGAGTTATTTCAGACTTGCCTCCATTTACGAACGTTGGAGTGGATTATTTTGGACCTGTGGAAATAAAGAAAGGCAGAACCATTTGCAAGCATTATGGAGTGATATTTACCTGCATGGCGAGTAGAGCGGTTCATTTGGAGGTGGCAAACTCGCTGGAGACAGATGCCTGCATAAATGCTGTACGTCTGAATTAACAGGAGAGGTCAAGTTCTTCATATCAGGTCAGACAATGGAACCAATTTTGTTGGAGCTGAAAGAGAACTGAGAGAGGCTCTCACTGCAATGAATCATGAGCGGATTCAAGGAGCTCTGACTTCAGCTGGAGTTGAATGTTTCAATCCACCAGCAGGATCCCATCATGGCGGAGTTTGGGAGCATATTATACGCATGGTAAGGCGTGTTCTTAACTCAGTCTTGCGCCAGCAAACGTTGGATGATGATGGACTCCACACCGTTATGTGTGAGGTAGAAGCCATTCTCAATGATCGTCCAATCACCAAGCTGTCTGACGACCCAAATGACTTGGAGCCTCTTACACCAAATCACCTTCTTCTGTTAAAGGGAAAACCTGCCTTACCACCTGGGCTTTTTGAACCCTCTGACAAAAGGGGAATGGTGCGTTCTGTCAAGCTACAGACCAAGAACAATATTATTGAGAGACCGGTCACTAAACTCTGTCTGATACAGGAGGTGTAACTGAATCATGTTAATTTGCATTTCTGTGTGGTACAAGATATTTTCACATTTGACTCCTATTGTATTTGTTGTTTTGAATTGTTATGTCTGCCTGCCATAACAATTAGGGGCCAGTGTGTAGGAGCAGAATGTGAAAGAATTGATTAATTTATGTACGGTGCATTGGTGTCACGTAGGTAATTAGCGGTCAGCACTATAAGGTAGGAACCTTTCTTCGTCTGGGCAGGTGTTTCACCCGGAAGAAGGAAAACAGTTTTTGACCACTGAAGCAGCTAGGTGCGATTGGCGTTACACACATGTGAATATTTGTGAATGTTTATTGGAAATCTGTTGGAATTTAATGGACAATGACACATTGGTGATGGAAAATAAATGGACGAAGTGTTCAACTGGCAAGTTTGACTCAGACATTCATTCATCAGACACGGTAACAATCAGCGCGTCAATTACGCCATTCCGGTGCAGCATCTCAGTGACTTAAAGCGTTGGCTTAGCCTCTACACATTGTACAAAGCAAACACTGAGCTCATGATTAAGAGCTCCACAAACTTGTAGATACACGTTAATAAACTAATGTACGTGCATGGAAAGAAATGTGATCCCCTCTGAGCCAATCAGACATTGCACAATCACAGTCATCCTCTTCCTGATAAGTTTCACAATATAATTTACTAATACATTGTCAAAAGGGAACTGCATTAAGCTGAATGCCATTTCAGAGAGAGCTTAAATCTCCACACAAAACCACATGCAGAGCTGGGTGCAGTATGAGCTTAACAGACACAACTCTGAGAAGAGGATATGAAAGACGATGACAGTGATGTGAGACTCAGATTGTGTACTGTACGTGACGGCAGTGCTGCTGCTGCGGTTTTTAATGTTTAAAAGGAAAATAGAACAGACTCACGCCATGAAAGTCTGAACCAAGCCGAGAGTCTTTTCGTCGTGGATCAGCTGCGGAAGCATGTTGGTGTAGTGGTCCATCATCTGCCTGGGGAGGAACAGTGCGTATGAACACTAAATGAGTGCAATCAATATAACAAAAATACAGGATATGGAGTTTTGAAAAAAAAAATGCGTGAAAATGTTTGGTGATGTTTTGATTTATTATCTTTACAATTTAGCACTTTTCTATGACATCATGAGGGAGGCTGATGGGCGTCAATTGTCAGTTGTTACAAAAAGTCAGAGGTCAAAGTGTCTTCAACCGAGTCCCTTATAACATTCAGCAGACTCAGCAAAGCGGTCATTGATCGTCATCCTGACCAGCCGATCACATTTCTGATTACTGATTTTGATTATCAAATGTTGAGTGTCATGAATAGATCTTGTGAAGTGATACTATTGGAATAGCAGGCATGGTCAGCACATTCATGACACTTACTGGGCAGTGAGGAAACCTTCAAGGTAGCCGGCCAGGAAGAAAGTGAGCTCATCAGTTTCAGGGGTCTGTCCGTACCCGGCACGGATCTCTAGGACGCTCCAGCCACTGGTGAGCAGGGTATCGTTCAGATACCCGTATGCATCCCCCTTAGCTTCCATCACCCCCTCCTTCAGAAGGACGGTCTTGTGTTGGGGGTCCCAGTACACTGTGGCTGCTGTCATCTCTGAGGAGACGTCAAACACCATTGCAGTAAGAGGACATAAAAAAACATCTACAGATTAACAGAGTAAAGGTTAAGGCAATTATCCTGTGTGCAATAAAGCCAGCACTCAATACTGATATCACCTTTTCAAGCTGATACTGGCTTATTCTAATTATATGAAAGTATTGGTACATCTATACTGAGCATTGCATGTTAATGTTTACTTAAGGGTCATAAGACTACATCCATTACAAATTTTTCATTCACTAAAAGTTTCACAAAAAGTATGTCTGTCTTTACTCTTATAATTCTCTACTGGTATATATGGCTTCATGGATACAGATATGAAAGTTAAAACTAAATCATCTGAGCAGCAGGAGCTTTGAGAGTTTAGGGATTATCCTGCTGTATGAACAACACCCATTTCAACTCCAGCTGTCATCACCTACACACCTTAAATCACAGCAGCTGACAGAGTGAGCACATAGCTTTAATGCAAAACAGCGTTCATGTTTACAATCACACACAGTTTGTTAGATCCTGAAAAGTGAAGCCATCAGATCATTATACAACACGAAGTCGACCTACTTACTGTCTGCAGAGGCAAACGTCGGAGCCACGATAAACAAGAGAAACACATGGATCCTGTTTACTAAAAGCATGGCTGCGTGAATGCTGCTAAAAAAAAAAGAAAGCTAATGCGACTACAGAAAGGAGACACGGATCCCAAAGGTGAAATCAGGAAATCAAATGTCATGTGTCGGAGGGAAAGTCCGGGGGAACTCGAGCGCTTCCTGATTGGCTGAGGAAAAGGGAACGACAAGAGGTGCATGTTTCCTCCGAGAGTGAACAGACTCGTATTTAACTTTAGATTGTTCCAGTTTGTCATATTTTGTTATTTTAAAAAATAACGACAGCAAAAAAAAAAAAAAAGTGTTCACCCCAGATGGGACTCGAACCCACAATCCCTGGCTTAGGAGGCCAGTGCCTTATCCATTAGGCCACTGGGGCTCTGCAGCGTTACTAAGCTATCAGTTTGGCTGATATACATAACACTTAGCTTCCTTACGCTAATATGTCGCAGGCTAATTTTACTTTATTCACACTTTATTAATAAGCGAAACAAGTCAGAACCTTGCTAATCAAAAAGATACAATTTTAACCTAATTATTTCTAATACAGTCAAAACACTTTATGGTTTAGTTTATGGTAAATTAGGCCCTTTTAAGGTTCATATAGTCAAATTAAGTCCACATATTTTTTTTTAACTTATTTTTGCTGCAGATGTCTATGAAATAATGCGTCTGACAAAGCAGCAAACAGTAGATCCTTCATTACAGTTGATTATTCATAAAACAATACATTAACAAAGTCCCTCATTGCTGACAGTGTGATCTGAGGTTATATATA
The DNA here is from genome assembly GCA_037975185.1 of Centropyge bicolor. NCBI lineage: Eukaryota > Metazoa > Chordata > Actinopteri > Pomacanthidae > Centropyge > Centropyge bicolor. The sequence continues at coordinate 7,795 of JBBMOC010000022.1, read as the reverse complement.
TGATCCCAACAGCAAATCATGAAAATGAAGAGTCACACAAGCAGGTAATCATAGGCAGTATAATATACTGTAGAATCAATCTCGCTCATTAAAACTTTCAATTTATGATTTGACAAAAAAAGAATAAATAAAGTGGGAATGACAAGAAAGGTTTCAACACCAGAGTTTTTACATCCTTCCCCTTTGTACATACTTATTTACATGTATTGTTTGCCCTTTTTCAATGTTTCCATGTAGTGATAAAGCTCTGTGGAGCTGTGTGTGTCCACCAGCTTTCAGAAACACTGCTGGAGTGAAAACACATGATGCTGAGGGGAAGTGAGCGATGTAGATGTGTGTTACAAGAAAATCACATTTTAACTTGAAGCGTGAGATAATGAGGAGGTGAAACAGATTAAATCTCCTTGAAAAAAAAAGACTATGGTTGTGATGATTTTGTATGTCAAATGCAACATTTCCCTTGTGCAACAACTAAAAATTTGCTAAGAAGAAAAAAGAAACAGAATTGGATCCAAGTCTGTAGTCATCTTCAACAACACCTTCACACTACTCCTATATATTATCTTTATCATTAGTGTCATTTGCTGGTTGTGTGTTGAGTGGAGGAGAAACGGCCTCTGTAGTGACAAAGACATTTACCACAAAATAGCATTTTAGGTAGCTAAATAAATCCCTGTCCAACTAGGACACGTTTGTAGCAATGAAAATAATAAAAGAAAAACGTAAATAACAAGATATAACTTTAACAATCCAGAATACACACACTGACACACAGGCCAGACCGATTACACATCATTAAGCATGAAGAAGGCACACCTCATATGCATAAAAAACCTTCTATGCCACATCAAAACCGCTCCAGAACATTCAGACTGAGATAAAGTTGCCTTCCTCTTCTTTTTACAGCCATTCAGAAATGAAGTCACATGTGAAGGACAGTCGCATCAAAAGGCAGTGAGTCTTGCTTTTTGAAAGAGAAAGTCAGACAGTCAGAATTTGCAATGATAAAATAATAACAAAGCTGTTAATTTTAGAGCATCCCGGGAAGGAAACACAACCAAAAGACCAACATACAGCATTATAGCAGCAATTTCAGTAGTTTTTTTTACCTACATCACAATAGTATTATCCACTTCAACTGCTATATTCCACCGCAAAGATCACTGCTTGATGAGTGCATTGACATTAAATGCGAGTGAAGAACAGTGAATGTTAGAGGAATGGACTTCATCTCCACAAGAAGACACAAACACCCACACAAACTCACACACACACACACACTCTCTCTCTCTCTCTCATTCGTCATCAATCAGTTTCTCAGCGCCGTTCTCGGCTTGTCTGCCTGCACTGCTCCCTCCTTCCTCTCCTCCTCCTCTTCCTTCCTCCTCCTCCTCCTCTTCATCTCCAGTGTAGGAGGAAAGAGATTGGCTGCTGTAGTTCATCATGGTGCGGGAGAGGTCCACTTCGATGGGGAAGACATCTGCCTCCTTCAGGACGGCATAGCACTCATCGTAGTAATGTGACATGCCCGAGACAAAGCGCTGCAGCTGGAACACAATGTCCTGGACTGTTGGTAAAGAAGATGGAAGAGAAAAGAATTTATCTTTGGATTACTTTTTTCAAGTCTTCTAACACTAAAAATTTACTTTACAATACAATTTTATTTTTCAAAATTTCTAATTCAAACAGTTGACATTCTATTCAATTCTCTTTTTTGTGTCTCTTGTGTCAGTGCCAGTCCTTCAACTTTTAAATGTCTGATGTGTTTCAACCTATGACCCTGTACATCCTGGCTTGGCCGGATGGCTGAAGGGTGTGAGTGAGTCACTGTTGCATTTATGGTAGATGGGTGTAATGACAGTGTATCACTAGTGCCAGTTTACACCATCAAATAAATAACAACAACAGACCATGTTTCTGATCCAGCAGCTCTATCTTCTCCAGAACGTCCTTCCTCATTTTGGCGAAACGGGCTCGAGCCTCCTGCCGACATCGCAGCACCAGCCGGTACTCGTAGTTCCCGGTGCTGACACGGTACAGTGGTTCTCCCATGGCCTAGAGAAGATGCATATTATTCACTGCTTCAGATTATATGTGTACATGAATCCTCTGAGTGATGTAAAAAGCAACATTTTTTCCGTTGGCAACCTGTCAGTCTCGTTTATATAATACTGAGTGAACTCATTATACTAGAATTCAAATGACAACTCACAATACTGCTGTATTCTTCATCATCCATTTCCTTCACCTTCAGGCAGTACGACTGGAAGACACAAAGAATTCTCTTGACTAATAGTGAACTTGTTGAACAGATTAACAAGTGATGGCACTAAGCTAGAACTAAACAAAAAGGAGAGAGAGTGACATTGCCTTACCAGATATTCAAACTTGACATCCAGGTACTTGCGGATGGTGAGCTTTGTGTCTGGTATGGCCTTATGAAGGTATGTGTTCAGATCATGGAGCATCTGTACAACAAGATATGATTGATCAGAAGTTTGATTGCACTGCTGGGTTAACTTTAGATGTCTCAGCAAACAAGTATATGATTTGTATTTCCATTTTTGACATTTGATAAAATATAACTAAACCAAAAATGCAAACACAGAAGAAGATAATAGTAAATGAAAATCAAAAAACTCAAAGGGGAAACATTTGCTTAGTGAGTCCTCTACAAGTCTTTCAACTCCACCACAATAATGCTTGAAAAAATATTTTCTCCTGAAGAAGCCTGATTGTCCGCAAGGGCTTCAAAGCCAAACTTGAATTGGTACTCACAGGTTTGATGGTCTTTAGCAGCTGAATACCATATTTCTCAATGCTGCGGTGAGCATCGGCAAACTTCACAAAAGCCTCGCTGGCTGCGGCCTGGGGCTCTCGTACCCCGATGACAGAAAAAACATCCCCAAATGCTGAAAGGGTAGATTTCAAATACCAATCAAATATGAGATAAATTGCGATCTGGTAAGATAATCTCTCTTGAGTTTTTCTTCCTCATGCATTGATGTCAAAGGTAAAAATAAAAGTGCACCAAATAACTTAAATAAATAAAACTTCACATCATATTAACTCACCTCTGTGAGTTTGAGAGAGCTCAAAGAAAGCTCGGAGCAGCCGCTTTGTGTGCTCCATCAGTCCTAGAAGCAAACAGAGAGATAATGAGACATTGGATTAAACAAACAACAAATGAATCATTACAGAAATTAATCATGAAAATTCTATCTGACTAAAGTCTCAGATTAACGGTCCGCTCATTTCAGTGATTACTTCACAAAAGACAGTCAAAGGTGAATTCTGAGTTTTCACACTTAACCACAAAACTTAAGTTCACTCAAGGCCAGTTTTGTAAGCTGATTATTCTTCACCTTTGTAGAGCTCTGCTGTTTTCTCCAGCTCTTCCAGTCTTTTGACCAGTCCATCTGTAAAGTAAAATGAATCCACATGAGTAGAGCTTTATATCCAGCTACATAAATCAACTAATAAAATCATGAGGCTCTTAATAGCAGTCTCACCGTTGCATAGAATAGCTCTACTGAGTCCAAGAGCGTCTGCTGTGCCTGAGCTCATATTCTCTACCAGGCGATGTTTCACTTTTTTCAGCACTGAAACACACAAAGCGTTGTAATGAACATCGCAACACTGAATAAAAGTAATCATGTAAGACGGTAATGCATAACATTTCAGTACATAAACCACATACATTAACATAAATAAACAATGAATCAAGACTAATAGTGCATATAAGGCTGCAGCTATTACAATTATCTTCATTATTGATTCATCTGCTGATTCTTTAATGATTAATTGCTTTGTTTGTAAAAGATAAAACAATTGTGAAAAATGTTCATCACAATATTCCAGAGTCCAAAGTGACGTCTCTAAATTGCTTCACTTGTCCAACCAACAGTCCAAAACCTTTATTTACTACCATAAAAAGCAGCTAATCCTTACATATAAGAAGCTGGAACCAACAAATGTTTCAGTTTCAAATGCTGAAAAACTGTTAATTGATATTTAAATTACTTAACAATTGGTTTTCTTTTGATGGACTTATCAATACATTGATTAATTGTTGCAGCTCTAAGTGATAATGTGTCTAGTGTTGGAGACTACCTATATCCAGAGACTTCCCCTGTTTTGGATCTGCCTGCAATTTGTTGTAGTGGATTGTTGCTTCTCCCTGTAAAAACAAATGGATACACAATTAAATCAAGAACAAAAAATATAATTAAAAGAAAAAATTCCATCTTCTACTCCTATTAAGGTTAACCATTAAAATACAACATGTTGTCCAATTATACTTGGTAAAATCAATAATGTGCAAACTTGTCTGGCTTCATGGTGCCGTGGGTGAAATTCACATGGTTTTACACTGCATGAACAACAACAAAATAATCTAATCCTCTAAATCCCACACTGAACCCTCTCTTTAATCCACCATACAGGAAGTCATGGAATTTTTGGTGCGAACAATGGATGCCAAAAACAACACAGCCACTCCGCATCAGTGACGTTATGCCAAATGCTATGAGCTATTGTCCTGACCTCTTTAGTACAGCTGAGCAAGCCAGTCAAGTCCCTCTCTTCCACAGTCTGATGGTGGGTTTGCACCCATAATTAAACTTTTGGGACTATTCACGAAGAAATCTTCAGCCACATTTGGACACAAAAAATGTGAGTAACGTTTTATTCCTTTTGCATGTTTATGTACCTGTCCATGTGTGCTTAATTTTCTATATTAATTTGTTAAAAGACAGTGGTCATTAGTGGTGGGGAGTTAGTTTAGTTTGTGCAACTTTTAGCTGTCAGACCAATAGGACATTTACATGGGGTATTTATGAACATAAAAAAAACATTCAAACAAAGACATTTTTCTTCAAAAAAAGTGGCACAGAAGTGTTGAAAATCTAAAATGTGTGTATCCACAAAATGTAGAGCACGTAAATAATAAGCCATCTGAGCACATCTCGGTGTTGCTCAGGACTGTAAATGACTATGGACTGTGGATTTCATTCCCAGCAGATGTGTACCTGGACAGCTTGAATCATCTTGGCCACTTCCACTTTAGTCTTTCCCTTCACTGGTTTCCCATTCACGCCTGTGATTTCATCGCCTGCTGCCAGTGTCCCATCCAGAGCTGCTGGGGTGTTATCAAAGACCTGTGAGACAACAGACACCACATTAAAAAGGTACTAATAACATGAAGTGTTGACATTTTCCCTGTGACTAAATCAAATGGGGCTTTTCCACCAGTGTAGCAGGTTGATGCTTAACAATGGCATAAACTGAGATATTACATATTTTCTTAAATTCCATTCATATTGTTAAACATGATACAAATGTGACACATTCATGAATACAGATAAAATCAAGTGTTCTATACCTACCTGGACAATGTAGAGACAAGGACAGTACTGTGCGCCACCACCAATGCTGATCCCAATAAGATTATTACCATCTTTCTTCAAACACACAGTACCAGGTACCGTTGGTATCCCCCTGTTGAGAAAACAATACTTAGTTACACAATATTAGTTAACCCTGTTTTCAGACAGTTCTAAGAACATCAAGAAATACAACATCATAGTATAAAGCTCTTGAAGTCAGTTCAATTAGGTCAAAGTTCATGTCAGAACACATCTTAACATGGTTTGATTCGTAAATGTATGTGCACTTACTCATGAAAATATTTTAAAATTTCCATACTGTTAAACACAATGAAACAGATCATCAAAAATCATTAGAACTCACAGTTTGTCCTCCTCCAGTTCATAGTCCATGTCTGTGAACATTGCAGGACAGTGCCACTTATGTCCCTGTAAAACCTGTGAGTGATTATAACATAACCCATAACGTTAAATAATAGGATATTAGGAAAACAGAAATATCAAGACAGTTTTCAGACAATTTCAGCAGATCTCTCAGTATGACCCACCAATGAGATAAAAAGTGACTTAAAGTGAGCTTACTCTTTATCCTGAGAAATACTGTATCTATCCAAAATATATGAATATATAATTCAAAATAAAGCAAGGCATTTGGTCAGGACCTCAGAACAGACCTGACGAGCCTGATCCCATTGATTTCAGAGCTCTGCAGTCAGTGAGAAGACGCTAGCTGCTGTGGCAGATGGACAAACAGCTGGTAACTTGTAGTGCATGCTAACTACCCGATGTTAGCCAGTTAAATGAATCTAAGTGTAGCCGTTCAACTAAATACATCGACCAATGCGTTTAAACAACTACAGTTAATGTTTTTGTAGTGACGAACGCCAACATCAAGAAAGTGCTTTCTAATGCTGGCTTATTAGCTGCTAGCTACTGTAGGCTATTAGCAGGTGGAATACCATTTTTTTAACGTTTAAGAAACGTTAATAGGCCATAAACTATTTACCTTTATTAGGATATGCACCAGTCTCTCATAGAAATGTTTCCTAAGTGTGCTTAAAAAGCAAAATATCTTTTAAAAGTCGCTTCCTTTAGCAGCAATTATCTTAATTTCTGGATCCACTGACAGCTCCTCTGTTTACTTTCTTTTGTCACTTCCGGCTACAGATCGGAAGTTGATGTTGAGAAAGACTAATGACGTTTTAATTGTTTTCTAGTGGTCAGTGGTCCCTCTCAGAAACACAACTCTACATTATTCAGTAGGCATACTAGTGACATCTATACCGTAATATAATAATTATAATGATCCGTTGGCTCACTGTGCAACGTAAAGCCCATGCATTGCCGGTTATGTCTATGGTTGGTTTAACCCAGACTGTCCATGGTTTTAACTGCCCCTTGTGGACAATATTAGCTACTGCAGGATATTCATTTCGTCAATTTTCGTTAGTAAAAACAAGACAGCGATCACGACTTCCGGTAAGAGAGACCATATTGAAGCTAAGAAAGACTGCCGACTTAGTAGTTTAGTTAACATTGCGAATACTAATACTTCGGCCATCAGAGCTCCTGTAAAAGGTCGCTAATACCATAGCAGCTAGTCCATCAGCGGCGTAAGTGTAGACGAAATATGTTTTTAATGATATTTCGTTCAGATTCAGATTTCATGACTATTTATGATACTGTCTTTCTGATTACGTCAGTTAGTTTACTGTACAATAACGATATTTGAATAGTCTTTACCGGAAGTGCCTGTCTGCAGTGACATGACATGAGTTTCAGTTCTTGATGATGACCACTAGAGGGAAGCATAAACCTATAAATACGTTATATATTTTTTTCAGGTTGACAGTTTGGTCATTAGGTCAAAGTTACTGTGGTGGTCGTTGGTTCAGGGGAGACTTAATCTCACATTTATAGAATAATCCATATTCATAATTTCATTGGACCCTCCCACTGACATTGAAAAATGTCATTATTTTATGTCATTATTTTCAAATAATTGAAAAATTACCTCCCCCAATACCTAAAAACAATGTATTTTATTATATATCATTCATATTGACAATGTATTTTTTATGTCTCGAGTAGGATTCAACTGAAACATGGATAAGGATTATTAAAAAAGACCAAGAAAGACATGAAATCAAATTTATCAGATAAGACCAGCGCAGTACAAATAGCTTCACAGTGCCACTGTTATTGCAGCTGTTACTCACACCATGTTGAGTGATCAAAGAGGCAATTCATCATTTTAGGAAAATTAGTTCAACAACAGTGATTAGATTAATAGAGCAGTAGGTCTGCATTGAATAGGCCACATTGTTACTGTTAAAAGTCCTTTCACTGAATCGTTTGTGCTTTACATTATAAATCACAGTTACACAGCAGACCTTTCGTCTTCCAGG
>JBBMOC010000021.1:7873391-7956741 GCA_037975185.1 Centropyge bicolor | reverse complement strand
ACACACACACACACACACACACACACACACACACACACACACACACATACACAACAACAACAAGTAGAGTAATCCTCATGTTTTCACAAAATGCTGTAGTATTGAAACTGAAGTCAATACATTGTGTTTCTAAACAAGAAACTTCTTTCCCCAAAGCTCTGCAAGTGGAAACACATCAGACTGTCACACTGTCTGCATATTTTCCTCACTTAAGCCAGAGTTTATTATGTGACAAGGCTGCCATCTACTGGCCTACGGTGAGAAATCTCTTCAACGACTAAGAATTCAAATTGAGTGTATTTGCAATTTATTGTGTAATCAGCTCTGTGGTAAGAGCATCATATCACATACGTTTGAAAATTAACACTATAGAAAAATAAAAATGAAATATTATTAGAAACTACATTGTCATTTTAAAAATTAAATTTGGAGTAAAATTAGCTCAATAAAATGTAATGATTTTGCTCAACAATGTGAATATGAACCTTAGTATTAAATATTTTTACACATTTCATTGTTAATTTTGACACTGAATTGAGTAGGAATAACTCTAAAAAGTTGATGTTGGCCATAGAAGAAATTTTACTGAAATTTTGAGTGGAACCAAATGTTATCTAAAAGAGAGTTAAATAAAACTGTCTAAGCGTTTACACTTTCACACTCTGTGTTCTTTACTGTGTAGTTTGATGTGTTTTCCACTTGCAGAGTCTTGGAAAAAGGCATTTCTTGTTTGGAAACATGTAGAATGGTACGTATATGAAGGAAATTACTGTCTGATCAGATACTGAATCACTTGAATCACAAGTTAGTGTTACCACAGAGTTGATTACACAATGAATTTTCACTCTAAACTGCACTCGATTTGCAAATGTAATTGTTGCAGAGATTTCTCACCATGGGTCAATAGATGGCAGTCTTGTCACATAAATCAAAGGGGTTAAGGGAGTAAGACAATGTTGTAGAAAAACAGTGTGCTATTTTGATGTGTTTCTCACTTGCAAAGCTTAAGTTTGATGTTTGTAAACATCTGTAAATGTTAGTTTGATGTGTTTCTCACTGGCAAAGCTTTTGCCAATGAAGTTTGATGTTTGTAAACACGTGGAATGGCACAAATATGAAGGACAAAGAGGTTTGATTTGAATTGAATGAAGCATTTTTGAGTTTTAGATGAAAAGATGTTATTTAGACTTCTCACGCTCTGAAATGACAACTTGTTAGTTTGATGTGTTTCTCACTGGCAAAGCTTTTGCCAATGAAGTTTGATGTTTGCTAGTATGTGGAATGGCACAAATATGAAGGACAAGAAGGTTTGATTTGAATTGGATAAGGCATTTTTGAGTTTTAGATGAAAACATGTTTTTTAGGCCTTTCACGCTGTCTAATGACAACTTGTTAGTTCGATGTGTTTCTCACTGGCAAAGCTTTTGCCAATGAAATGAAGTTTGATGTTTGCAAACATGTGGAAGGGCACAAATATGAAGGACAAGAAGGTTTGATTTGAATTGGATAAGGTGTTTTTGAGTTTTAGATGAAAACACGTTTTTTAGGCTTCTCACACTGTATAATGGTAATGATCTTGCTGTGAGGTGACGGTGCTTACCACTGAGCCACCGTGCAGCCCATTTAGTCCTGAATTGAAACGTTCTGTGATAGTCTTACTAACAATTCACAGGGCGCATGCGCACACTGCGACCGGCAGAGAGAGTTTGGCGTCTGTGTTTTTACGTGTTTTTACTTGTTTTTAAAGTCTTTCTTTCTACTTTTTTGTCTTAATACCTGTGCTGAGTGTCGTGCTAATCGAGTGTCCACGCCCTGAACCGAAATGAAGCTGTTCTATCCCGCCGCTTTGTGGATCTTTGTCCACCTGTTGCTACGAGGCGCCTGCGGCATCTACGCAGCCGTGCAGGACAGAACACAATACACCAGGGAGGTGCTTCTGCAGCTAAACAGTGCGGATTTAGCTCGCGTGACAGACCTCACGTTTGAGATACCAGAAGGCATCCGGAGAGTCCCTCGTGGGGAAACCCGCGGAGGCACAACGAGGGAGGAAAGGAGGAGAAAGCGGGGGAGACGTGGAGGCGTCAGGCAGCGCCTGAGGAGACAAAGTTTCACCCGGACTCCTCTGCCATCCATGATCATGGGCAACGTCCAGTCGCTGAGGAACAAAGTGGACGAGCTCCAGGGGAACGTCCGTTTTCTGAAGGACTTCAGGGACTGCGGCGTCATGGCCTTTTCCGAGACATGGCTCACGGAAAACGATCTGGACACCAGCCTGTCTATTGACGGGTTCGGGGCGCCCTTTCGTTTGGATCGAGAGGCTGGAGTGACGGGGAAAACTCAAGGGGGCGGAGTATGTTTATATGTGACCAGACGATACTGTAACTCTGTGACAATCAGAGAGCGTTCTTGTACACCGGATGTCGAACTCTTATCAGTATCACTTCATCCTTTCTACCTCCCACGAGAGTTCCCTCAGCTCTTTTTAACCGTAGTGTACATCCATCCGAAGGCAAATGCCGCTTGTGCCGCCAACACTATATTTAATGTAGTGCAGAAACTGCAGGCGATCTCACCTGAGGCACCACAGCTGATTTTAGGAGATTTTAACCATGTTTCCCTCAGGAAGAAACTTACAAACTTTCATCAATACGTCTCCTGCCCAACCAGGCGGGAGAAAACACTAGACCTATGCTATGGGTCAGTGAAAGGAGCCTATAAATCGCTTCCATTACCACCTTTGGGCTCAGACCACAATTGTGTGCACCTGCTGCCCACATACAGGACTGTCCTAAGGAGGGAGAAAACACAAATAAAGGTCATAAAAGACTGGACTGAAGAATCCGTTCTATGCCTGCAGGAATGTTATGACTGCACAGACTGGGAAATGTTTAGACAGTCTTGTGGTGATGATTTAGATGAACTCGCGGATGTCACTTGCTCTTATGTAGCCTTCTGCAGAGATACGATTATCCCTCAGAAGCGAGTAAAAATTTACCCGAATAATAAACCATGGGTGAATAAATCTGTGAAATCAAGTATACAGAGAAAGAAACTTGTTTTTAAACAGGGAACAGCTGCTGATGTGCACACAGCGACTAAGGAGCTGAAAATTGAAATTCTTAAAGCTAAACAAAAATATAAATGTGTTCTAGAGAACAAGATGGCTGCAAATAACCTTGGCTCAGCCTGGTCTAGTATGAAGACCATCACAGGCCTTCAGAACGCAAGTGATGGCAACCGTGTCACTCTGGAGGGCTTCAGCTCAGATAAGGAGCTTGCAAATGCTCTTAATTCTTTTTATAATCGTTTTGACACTTGTGATTTCAGAAACGAGATTCAGGAACTGAGTGACAAACTTAAAGATAATCAGAACGTTGACATAGAGCAAAAGGCCGTGGAACGGGCCTTTTCTGCTGTGAAAGCAAATAAGAGCCACGGACCTGATAACATCTGTGGTCGTCTACTTAAATCATGTGCAAAACAACTTAGCCCCGTTTTTAGATACATTTTTAATAGGTCTTTACAGGAACAGCATGTTCCTAAGGTCTGGAAGGATGCTGTGGTAGTACCTGTTCCCAAGGCCAGAGGGCCCAAAACCCTGAATGATTTTAGACCAGTGGCTCTTACATCTACTCTCATAAAAATCTTGGAGAAACTGGTAAAGTCACAAATTTTGACGAAAACGGAGCACTTACTCGATCCCATGCAGTTTGCCTACAGGCCGCTCAGGGGAGTTGAAGACGCCACGGTTACCTTGATTAATTTAGTTTTAAAACATCTGGAAGGTCAAGGGTCCCATGCAAGACTTTTATTTGTTGATTTCTCATCTGCTTTTAACACCATTCAGCCCCATATTTTGATCAAGAGACTCTTAGAACAGTTTGATCTGAGCAAAAATATTGTGGGTTGGATACTGGATTTTTTAACCAACAGGACACAGAGAGTGAGGGTAAATGGCATCCTCTCTGACCTAACCTGCTCTTCGACTGGCTCTCCCCAAGGGTGCGTACTGTCTCCATTCCTATACATTCTGTATACAAACATGTGCAGGAGTCTACGGGAAAATAGAACTATTATCAAGTACGCAGATGACTCCGTCATTGTGAGTCTGCTTCGGGACAATGAGACCAGCCATGGTCCGGTCCTCAATGACTTTGTAACATGGTGTGAAGAGTTCTATCTTCAGTTGAATATATCAAAAACAAAGGATATGTCAATTGATTTTAGAAAACATTCCCACACACCGGAAGTCACATCCATACATGGACAAATGGTGGAATGTGTCCAGCAATACAAGTATCTTGGGACAATTATTGACTCAAAACTGAACTTTGAGGCAAACTGGGAAGCTGTGTGTAAAAAAGGCCACCAGCGCCTGTTCTGTTTGAGAAAGTTGTCTTCTTTTTACATTGATAGAACCATGATGACCCTTTTTTATCGTTCTTTTATCGAATCCTCACTGTCCTTTTCATTGGTGTCATGGTTTGGAAACCTTTCTCTGAAAAACAGGTATTCACTGAACCAGATTGTTAAATGGTCCAGTAAGCTGATTGGTCGGCCCCAGCTAAATACAGAGTCCCTGTATACAAGACAGCTGGGGCGCCTAACTAGCTCGATTTTAAAAGATGTTACACACCCTCTGCACTTTGGATTCCAGCTTCTTCCCTCAGGAAGAAGGTTCACACTCCCAAGGTGCAGAACAAAACGCTATCGGAATAGTTTCATCCCAGCTGCCATCACTCAGTATAACAAAATGTAAAATGTTTCTTTTACCTGTCACCGACGGGACTCTGTCCAGACCCTCCTGTTTCCGTCCCGAATGTAAAGTCATCTTTTTTTACTCTGAACCATAGCACTTGGCACTTTACACTTTCTTATCTGTATTTTAACTTATCCTATCTTATCTCTATCTTTTTATCTTTTATCTCTATGGTCTGTGTTTTTTATTGTATGTCATTTGTCCTGTGTTTTACTCTGCAAACAAATTTACCTGCGGGTACAATAAAGATACCTTGACCTTGACCTTGAATTCTTTGTTGTTCTCTCTCTTGTCATACTCCAGGAGAAATTCAGGAGGCAACCATATTCCTGATAACCACAGCTACACACTCTCCTGTGATGACAATCCCTAAGGCCTGTAAGAGTTGATACTAACTAAACCACATCAAGGTATCATCACAATAGTCCACTGTTCTGATTTAGTTTCTTTACTTGGAAATATGTAATCTACGATAAATATGAAGAATAAAGCAGTTTAATTTGAGTTTCTCAGCAGATTTTGGAATTTGAACAGAAAAAGTTGTGTAATTGACTTATGGGAGATTTGTAAGTCATTTATCATATTTACAAATATACTACAAAAATGTACCAACTAAACTACATCGAGGTATCATCACAACAGTCCACTGTGCTGATTTTGTTTCTTCACTTGGAAATATGTAATCTGGAATAAATATGAAGAATAAACACTTTCGCCCTCTGTGTTCTTTACTGTGTAATTTGATGTGTTTTCCACTTGCAGAGCCTTGGAAAAAGGCGTTTCTTGTTTGTCTGTAGAAAAACAGTGTGCTATTTTGATATGTTTCTCACTTGCAAAGCTAGTGAAGCCAATGAAGCCAATGAAGTTTGATGTTTGTAAACATGTGGAATGGCACAAATATGAAGGACTTGGACAAATATTGACAGGACTGCCTGTCAATATCCGTGCTTGTGCTGAAGGAAAATCCTCATTGTGTAACGGACTGTCTTCGCGCTCTGTGATTGGCCAGTCATAGCGCCCACCCCTCCCTACACGGACACGTCTCTCATAACGTACGGCGTGCATTTGACAAGACAGAGCTGAGTGAAAACGGCTCGTGTCGCGTCGGCCACTGCCTCCAGTCCGGTCAGGTTTTTTTTTTTCTTTTTTTTTTACCGTCTGCTTGCTCTTAGTTTGGATGGTGATATAAATCAGTAGTAAAACTTTGCTCGTACTGAACGCGGTGCTTTTGAGAAGAATACAGTGAATAAGGCTGACATATTATTTCCCCGCAGTGGTGTTACCAGGATGCCAGGTGTGGGTGGGCATTAGTCTTACCTGGGGGGGCAAAAAAAAAGTGCTACAATACTCAAGTAGCTCAAAATCCAGGGTAGGGCTACTGCACCTTAAAACATGTTTTGTTTTCTCCTCTGTCAATTAAATTCATAGAACATTATGAACATGCAGGTGATAATGTTTTTTTGTTGTTTTTTTTAAAGGTGAAACACTGGCTAACAACACAAAGGTTAACTTAGAGCATCCATTGTTTGTTTTTGGCAGAGTTAACGGGAGTGGAAGCTCTTTGCTTCTTTATGAGCCATATGCATCTCTCTCTATATATATATCTCTCTCTCTCTCTACGTTTGGGCTAGCCAAAAGCAGGTAGCTGCTACCTAGCTGTCTTGTACGTAGCACAACACACAACAGAGGACACACAGATGAGAAGCACAAAGTAGACTGAGATGAATATTGAATAGTCTGGTAGGAGAGGCAAAGGTATTAGACGGCGGTAGAGCGAGGGCAAATAGAGATCGCTGATGTGACTGAAACTCCGAAGGCGAGGTAGGCGAGCAATAAATGAACAGCAGGACAAACGTACTGTCTGAACTACTGACGGTGTCTGCGAGCAGTGCTTTGGCAAATGCGTGGTTCATTTACACCCTGGACGCCGTGGGGGTAACATCTTCCTGCTGCATGGGGACTGAGCTGACAGTTAGTGCTTTAGGATGCGGCAGAGTCCACGGCAGTGTCCGCTGGCATACACAGTAATATATGAATGGGATATCACATGCGGTGCCCAGACTGCCGTTAACACTACATCCAGTTTTCCTTGGGTGGGCACTGCCCACCCCTGTCCCCCCCTGGTAACGCCCCCGGTCAGAGCAGCACAAGTTCAGAGAGTGTTCTTTGTTCTGGTTGTGGTGATTCTGCTTCAGTCTTACTGGGAACCTCTGACACTGTAATGACACCGATACTTTTCATACCCTCCCAAGATGCATTGAGGGCGCAGACAGTCACTTACTTAGTCCTCTTCTCTGAATCTCATCTCAAAACCTATTTTATTCTTTAAGCCATTTCAACCAGGAGAGACGAGTTTGAGATAATTTATTATGACATAAACACTGATAAGCAACTTAACAGAGAGTCTTTGGCGTTTTGGACTCTGGGGGGAGACGACATGATTGAAGAAATACAATCCGAGCCAGCGCAAGAGAACCTCCCCAGAGTCCTGCACTGGTGGTGGTGGTGGCAAATGGAGGCTGAGAAGCCGGATGGGTGATACAATTTCAATTCAATCTGAAATACAATTTGAAATAGCGTCAAATCACAATGAAAGTCATCTCAAGCACTTTACAAACAGAGCAGGTCTAGACTAAAAAAAGACTGATAGAGACCCAACAGTTCTCATCACAAGCAAGCACTTGGCGACGGTGGCAAGGAAAAACTTCCTTTTAACAGGCAGAAACCTTGGACAGAACCAGGCTCAGTGATGGACAGTCATCTGCCGTGACTGGTTGGGCTGAAAGAGAGACAGACGGGGGGAAGTGAGGACATGCAATACTACAATCCATACATGACGAAAGTGATAGTAACGAAATTGAACAAAGATGTGTGCAGTCAGAGGCCTGCAAACAGGGGTCCGGACTCTGCAGCTCCAGTGATGCACGCACTCTCAGATGTGGAAAGGGTGACTGCCTCTGAACCCAAACCGGGATCTGATTCCATGGGAGAGGGTGGAGAGGATGACAATACTTCCAAGGCAAGGTGGTGAGGGGGAGGTGGAGGGGTGCGCGGATCATCGGCGAGCAAGCGCTAGGGCAGAGAGCAAGCGTAATTGAAAGGGTGGGCACAAGAATGATTGGTTAGCAATGAGGGAGTGTCACTGTGATATAGCCGGATATCAATTAAAAGAAGTAGAACATATCTTGAATTGAGCTGACTTTATTTGCTGGCGTCTTCACGGCACATACATGACTAACTTGCAGGCACTATCCAGCATGCCCTTCGGCATACATACTGCATGTACTCAAAGTACAAGTGCGCCCTCTGTAGGCCTTTAAATGCAACAGAATAGAATAGTCACTCTATAACATCCCTCCCCTCTTAAATTCAAACTATACCAACTGGTTTACTGGTAACCTAACACAACATTACTTTGATAAATCACTGTATGCCTAAACAGAGCAACAAGCATCCTCTTATGACCTTCTTTTTTTTTAAGAGAATAATAAACAGCATAAATCATAAACAATTTAAATCAGAAATCCACTAATTCTTCAGTCTAAACCCATAAAATGTTAAAGGAAATGAGGTCAAGGGTTAGTTTTGTATTTTACTGTATACTACCCTACTGAACCTAAAGAAATGTTCTCTCTGCATCTCAAACATGCCTTTTACTTCACAACAAAGTCTTTCATATGGGCTGGTGGTCTCCTGTTTCTTTGAGATCCGAACAACTCCTTAGTGGGTGAACCACCACGTGTACTGTCCTCCTTGTTTTGCTTCACAGTGGGGGAAGCTTTGTCATCCCCTAGAATGATACTTGTGTCCTGTGGTCCTATGTTGGGCACTGTTGCAGGTACCAAATCCTCCTCAGGTGTTGAATCTGGCATCAGAACTGTCAGATCTTGCTCCTGTCTGCTGAACAGTTGATCCACATGTCTCCTGACAACTTTACCGTTTCCCAACAGCACTGTGTAAGAGACTGGTCCTGTGATCTCCTGTATTAGTCCTGGTACCCATTTAGGTCCATATCCATAATTTTTGGTGTCGATAGACTCTCCTGCTGCAAAACTGCGCTCTTTTGTATGTTTGTAATGGTGAGCTTTTTGGTTTGCTTGTTTTGACTCCACCTTTTTTTCAGGGTGTATGAGATCCAATGCACACCTCAACTTCCAACTCATCAGCATCTCGGCCAGTGAGAGTCCCATGGTTGACTGTGGAGTAATGCAATAGCTAAACAGACTTAACTTTGTCTCCAGTGTGTCACCGCTGCTCTTTTTCATGAGTTCTTTAAAAGTCTGTACCGCCTTTTCTGCCAAACCATTGGATGAAGGGTGGTACTGTGCAGAGGTGACATGTGTGATTCCATTTTGTGTCATGAAGTCTTTGGTTTATTCACTGACAAAACACTGTGCATTGTCAGACGCAATCATTTCTGGGATCCCATGTGTACTGAAACTATTTCTCAGGCAGGTTATTGTGTTTGTTGATGTAGCTGATGTTACTGAATATACATCTAACCACTTTGAGTTTGCATCCACAATGACTAAGAACATTTTATCCATAAAGGGACCTGCGTAATCTATGTGGAGCCTCCGCCATGGCTTCTCAGGCCACTCCCAGGGGTGGAGTGGTGCACAAGCAGGTGCCTTTCTGTGATCTTGACAAGTGGAGCATGCCTTTACCTTATTCTCTATGTCACTGTCCATGTGAGGCCATCACATGTAACTTCGTGCCAGGCCTTTCATGCAGCTCATTCCTGGATGCGACTGGTATAACTGTTCCATCATGGAAGCTCGCCCCCTCTCTGGTATTACAACACAGGCTCCCCACAGCACACAGCCATCTTGTACACTCAGTTCATGTTGTCTTTGTTGATAAGGCACAAAGTCTCTGTCCTGATTCTTCAGCCATCCTCTCAGTACATACTCACATACTCATGACAGTATAGGATCCTTTGTTGTCCATTTTTTAAGCTCCTCTGAAGTCATCAATGGTGGATGCTCCTGATCCAGCATTAACACATGCTCCTCTGGTGCTGAAACACATGGCGTCTCTGGCACTGGGACCATGTGCACTAACACACTGCTGGATTGCAAAAGCTCTTTTGACTGTGTCATGGACCAAGCAGTTAAGCACAGTAAAATACAGGCTTAAAGTTTTAACAAAACAATAAGTTTATTTTTTAACAAAAAAACAAAGCATCTTTGATCAGATTAACAAAAATGTTAGGGCCCTTAAAAGAGGTCAACCAAAATATAAGCCTACAAAAAATAAGGCCAACAAAAGATAGAACCTAACTCAATTAACAGACCTGCCTAAATGAGCTGCTGGGGCAACATATGTAACAGCGGAACATCCCACCCCCCACAGGGGGAAACCTATACACACAATACTCAAATCAAATACAATGCACTCTGATCCCCCCATGATGTAGTAGCTTTTGGTCTGGTCCATAGGAGGGACATCAGCATAAAAACATGCTCTGCCCTCAGCCCCATCTTTTGTCCCATGAGCCAGAGGTGCCACACAACAACCAGGTAACTCAAAGAAAGAGAACAGAAATTAACACAAACAAATAACAAAATGACAAACAATGTGAACTAAATGTAAGTGTTCTGTCAAAGTGCTAATAAATCAATGTTTAAACAAACAAACTATGTGGAGTGTATGTAAGTGACTGCAACTCAAAGTAACTGAACATGTGACAATGAATTCTAAGATGGCATCCAGAGTACAACCTTTTGTGTGGCTGTGGGCACGGCCATCACAGACTGCTTGAAAGCTTTTTCTTGCTCAGGTCCCCAAGACCATAGTTCATCCTTCCTCAACAGTTTATGCATAGGTGCCAGTAATGTCGACAGATTTGGCAGGAACTTATTGTAGAAATTCAACAGTCCCAAATACACCTTTAGCTCCGTCACAGATGTGGGATTGGGGGGCTCCTGAACTGCTTTCACCTTTACTGGCAGGGGATGCAACCCTGCTTTGTCCACTCGATGTCCTAAAAATGTCATTTCTTTCTCCATAAACTCACACTTGCTCCTTTTCAAGCAAAGTCCTGCATCCTCCAGTCCTTGCAGTACCTGATCCAGTGTTTGCAGGTGATCTTTATCATCTTTCCCCATCAGAATGATGTCATCCAAATACACTGCAACATTTGCCAATCCCTGCAGTACACCCTCCATGGTACGCTGAAAAATGGCTGGACTGGAGCTCACCCCAAATGATAACCTTGTGTATGTGAACAGCCCCTTATGTGTGTTCACTGTGACATATTTTCTTGAGTCCTCATCCAGTACAATCTGCTGATACGCATGGCTCATGTCTAACTTGGTATATTTCTCTCCACCTGTCCTCCATTTTTGGAATGGGGTACTGCTCAATAGGTGACACTTTGCTTACTGTGAGTTTGTAGTCCCCACAGATTCTTGCTCTGGAGTCTAGTTTTAAAACTGGTACAATGGGTGCTGCCCATTCTGAGAACTTCAGTGGCTCAATGATCTTCTCTTGTAAGAGCCTCTCTATCTATCTGCTCTACATTCTTTTTCATCGCAAAAGGCACTGACCTTGGCTTTTAGAAACAGGGTGTGGCATCACTAGCTACATGTATTTTTGCCGTGAAAGCTTTTGACATTCCTAGCTCTGCTTTGAACACTGCTTCATGCCTTGAAAGCACTTCCTGTAGGTTGTCTTCTTTATCCTACATCTTATGTACAGGTTGCCAGTCCACTTTGAGAGCTTTAATCCAACCTCGTCCTAGTAGACTTGTTCCTGAACCTTTGACAACCACTACTGCTAACATCTTTGCAATGCCTCTGTGTTCAACCTGGACCTTTGCCGCTCCTAATACAGGCACTTTGTGGCCACCATATGTTCTCAGTTTTATCCTGCACTTGGCTAGTCTGCATTTGTCACTACCAGTGAGTAGCTTGTGAAATGCTCTCTTCGACATAATGGTGTACCCACAGCCAGAATCAACCGTGCATTAATAGGTTACATTTGTCCCATTTACTTTTAATTCTCTTTTTATTGGCTCTTCTCTGGGGATGACTATCTCTTCCTTTATGTTGTACTTGGTCATTACTCTATCCTTCATGTGATACATAGTGACAACATCCTCATCCCCTTCCTCTTGCATGAAATGAGCCCTTTTATCTTGCTTACCTTTCTCCCCTTTAAAGTGTTTATACTTTTCCTTTCCTCCTATTTTCATCCTGCAGGCCCTCTTTATGTGTCCCACTTTACCACAATTGTGGCACTTCTCGTTGGCAAACCTGCAGTCCTTAGCTAGATGGCTGTCTCCGTGACATCTGTAGCATTTCCTCATGTCCCGCTGAGGTTTTGAACGCGCGTTGTTCACCTTGTTGACAGAGCCCGCCACTCGGCTCCATTTGCCTTGCTCTTTCACGCAATGCAAATCCACAATGTCTCTGTTTGCTGCCTCCATGGCCTGCGCAACCATGAGGGCTTGAGGGCGCAACTCAAAAGTTGGTCCATCCCCCTGTCGTCATTTATGCCGCACACCAGGCACTCTCAGCATCACCGTCAAAGATTCCCCATAATTACAGTCCTGCGCTAGCTTCCTCAGCTCCGCCACATAGTCACCCACAGTCTCGTCCGACTTTCTGTTTCTTGTATTAAACTTCCATTGTTGCATTATTTCACTGGGTTTAGGGTGAAAATGATTTCTCAACAGTCTTACCAGGTCACTGTAGGACTTGTCTCCTGGTTTGTCGGGGCTGAGCAGGTTTCTCATCAGTGCATATGTCGGCGCGCCGACTCCACTTAGCAGCACGGCTCGTTTCTTTTGCTCATTGTCAATGTCATTTGCCACGAAGAAATGGTCCAAAATCTCACAGTACTCTCCCCAGGTCTGTGACTTGCTATCAAAAGGTGACACCGACCCCACCGTGGCAGCCTGGTTCTTCACTACAGAGAGCGCCCAACTTTCTTCTAGTTGTCGGCACAACGTCTATAGCTCACAGACAGTTAGCACTAGCCTAGCTTCAGGTCACTTGTCAACTCAGTTCGCACTGCACCCGTAGTTTTGACTGGCCTTCACTCACAGGCTTTCATCCTCCTGTTGGAAATCATTTTCACCCTTTAAATGCAACAGAATACAATAGTCACTCTATAACAGTCATCGTGCTATTGGATGGGAGAGAACAGCTGGAGAGTCAGCTGATTGCTAGTGACTGCCCTGAACACTTGCAGCGTATTTTGTATTTGTATTGTATTGTATTGTATTTCTTCATTACAAGTTAGAGAATTAACTTTGTATCTCTAACTCTTTTGTTTTGTAGATTCTATGAACCATATGAGGACATACAGAGTCAGGTTGGTAAAGAAATACACTCTGGGTAATGTTTAATGCTAATGGTGATTATGTGCCTGAACACTGCTATTGTAGCAATGTTTGCTTATTGGTCATATCCTCTCACAAAGTAAATTCATGTCTGCTACACTTACTGAGGCTTTGCAGGTGGCATCACACATCTTAGCTAACATGTTTGTCTTTATCTAGTTTACTGGAAATTGACTGCATGCAAAAAAAAAAGTCTAGATACAGTATGATACAGAGAGATGAAAATTCATTTATCTATGCCAGAGATTTTCAAACTTTAAAGAGTGGGCGCGGATGGAGAGTTGTGAGACAAAGATACTGCATGAAAGGAAAAGGTGCGTGCTTGTGTGCGTAAACATGGGGAAGTTAGTTCTATATTGTAGTGTTAGCCTGATTCTTTAGTTGGAAGCTCCAGAACAAACTGGAGAAATCTTCAGTTCACAATTATAACATTTATTTAGGTCACAGGTAAAGTATAGCAGTGCTGAGCTCAGAGTGACAGAGCTCCCGCAGGATCTCTGTCAGAGGGAGCCCCGATTCCCTGATGTAATCAGTTATCCCCTTGAGTTGGGTCTGCCCCACACAGAGATTGGACTTTCATACACCTGAGTCTCATTGGCCAGTTATCTCTAATGTGAACAGGCCAACCACTATTCACATAAACATACTATGTGTTATGAAACTTGTGAATGTTGTCTTTCAGGTGTGTATCTATTTTACGACTTAACCTACAAATCTGGGTTCACCGTAGTGACCCAAAGACTGCTAAATGCAGGCAAGGCAGGATATGGGCACCTCTGCTCCCTCTTGCTCATTTTATTTATGACAGTGTGGGTAACATACCTGAGCCATCCACAAAAAAAAAGATGAGGCAAGAATTTGGGAGCCCCACAGTTCCTGCCTTCCATAGCAACAAAGATAATAAATTGCAAACTGTGAGGTTATACAGAGAGGTAGTTACACACTATAAGGCCACATAAGTCAAAAAGTTAATCATGCAAAGTTATTATGAATCATTCTATAGTAAAAACAAAGATTATAACATAATGAAATCCAATATCAGCAGTTAATTGAGGTACTGGTTGTACCTGACTGCCGCAAATAGCATCCAAAATGTAAACAAATATTAACTAAACAGAAGTTGTATGTGTGATGTCTCAGATATTGCTTCCAAGTGTAAAAGTTCACTTTCTCCTTCTAAGCAGGCAGACACAAGTGGCTTTCTCAATACTGGTTTTATTGGAGAGTCCACTGTGAAAACTATGCCGTATAAACAATACAAACACAATAATGTTAACAAAAATAATGTACTGCACAAATTCTATGAACAACATTTGACAAAATAAAAATATACAAACACAAATTACCTAGTTGGTTGTATGCTACAAAAGTCAAGGTGTCCAGCGTGTCTGGCATCAAGTTTTTTTTTTACAAGTCTGTGATGGGAGAGTATTTACAGGTGATGTGAAAGTTACTCCCGTGAGGGCAGCCCAACAAGACTTGAAATGTAACTTCCAAATTTTGCACACTGCAACCAAGAATATTTTTCTCCATCATGCATTTATTGTGCAACAGACCTGTTGAACCTCAGCTACTGGCGGGGAAAAACAGAGCAGATTGTAACACAGAACCTTCTGGCAAAACGAAAGGTGAAGGAATCTGTTTCTACACGAACAGTGTAGAAACACTACAGTGCCAACTCTCTTCATCCAGGAGGGGGCGATAACAGGCTTTTGAAGAGGCAGAAGCTCCTCATCAAGGTAGACAGACATCTTCAACACTGGAGACATGCCATGTGCCAGTCTGCTTTACCTCCACTCTCCTCAGAAAATCAAGGACCTAATGATGTCATGTTAATGCTGTCGTACACCTCAGCCACAAAAAAACTTTTTTTTTCAGTTTCCACTTCCAGCATCCACTGGCTCTTCAATCTCACCAGGAGCATGCAATGATTTAGAGTCCTCCTGTCTTCTATGGATTCTAATCACTGAATGTCTTTGGTGCTGTCCCAATAAGAGTTAGGAAGATATGTTGAATATAAAATGAATATAGCACAATGGATATTTTCAAATAGATCACAAAGGTGAAATCTTTGTTCTTGCACCAAGCCTGATTTTACAGTATTTAGGTTGTTTGATAGTAAGCAGCCCCATACTTAAAGTTGAATTAATTTCAACAAGCTGCATTGTGTTGAGAGTTCTGTAAAGAATATAGGCAGGACAGTGCATAGTGTCTTTGACTTATGCAGGGGAATATTGTCATTGATTATGCACCGGTTGTTCTTCTAATCAGTGAAATGGGATAAATGTTATCTGGATGATGGTTGTGCTATTCTATGAGTGATCTTACTGTTAGAGACACGCTGAGATAGCATCTAGATGAATGTGGTGCTTGACAACCTTTGTGAGGGACTCAGACACTACTTCATTCATACGCAGCATCTTTATTACCTGACAACACACTTTTGGACTGCCTATAAACAGTCAACAGTGCAGATGTGAGTGTATGAAGACCTTTCTATTTTCCCCATTCTCTGGACTATCAGCAGTGTCAGGATGATGTGATGAGCTTCCAGTTTATCATAGACTGTTGTTAGATTGGGATGGTCAACAGTTCCCGATGAATCTGGAAAATATTCTCCCTGGAGAGACAAAATCAAAGAAAGTGAGCAATGACATGGATATTTTAAATATGAGTTCATTTCACTCCAAACTCAGCCATCTTGGTCCACTGCACTTGCTGTGTACAAGATTGCTGTGACTTTCATAAAAAAAAAGTGAACTTTTACACTTAGAGAAGCAATATCTGAAACCTGACACACACACACACACACACACACACACACACACTCACACTCACACACACACTCACACACACACTCATACAACTTGAGTTCTGTTTTTCAGTTTATATTTGTTTACATTTTGGATGCAAAGTAGTCAGGCACAACCAGTTTTAAGACACCTCAATAACTACAACATAGAACTAGCTTCCCTATGTTTTTGCATACGAGCGTGCACCTTTTCACTTCATGCAGTATCTTTGTCTCACAACTCTCCATCTATGCCCACTCCTTCAAGTTTGAAAACCTCTGGGATATATACACTGCCAGTGAATCCTACATTCAGGGGCACAGCTACCTACTTTCTGAGAGGTATGCAGACACATTACAGGTGCTTTCATCTGTCTGTGGCCTGGTTGGCAAACAGTGTATCTAGACATTTTTTTTGCATGCAGTCAATTTCCAGTGAACTAGATAAAGACAAACATGTTAGCTGAGACGTGTGATGCCACCTGCAAAGCCCCAGTAAGTCCACCAGACATGATGATTTTACTTTGTAGGAGGATATGACCAATAAGCAAATTTTGCAGTGTTCAGGCACATGATCACCATTAGCATTAAACATTACCTAGAGTGTATTTATTTACCAACCTGACTCTGTATGTCCTCAGATGGTTCTCTGTTCATAGAATCTACAAAGCAAAAGAGTTAGAGATACAAAGTTAAATCTCTAACTTGTAATGAAGAAATCAAGTAAAATTTTATTCATATAACACTTATATACTTATAACACATATAACCATCATGACAACATGCTTCACAGTTCCAAAAAAGACATCTATTCAAATATTTAAAGCAAAAACATTGTTAAAGAATATGAACAAGCTTAGGCAAGGAACAAGAAAATGACTTAAAGAATAGTTTTGAAATGAGATTCAAAGAACAGGACTAAGTAATTGACTGTCTGTGAGACCTCTGAATGTGGTCTGGGTAATCGGATCAAAATGCGTCCTCAATGCATCTTGGGTGGGTATGAAAAGTATCAGTGTCATTTCAGTGTCAGAGGTTGCCAGTAATACTGAAGAGAACTGTGCAGGTGAAGCAGAATCACCACAACCAGAACAAAGAGCACTCTCTGAATTTGCTCTGAATAGCATGGCTACCAACAGATTTGTCCTTCAAAGCACATTAAACAAACAAGAACCAAACTGAGAGAAAGGCACACAAATTGTGTAATGAGACTGGGTGAACATAATAAACTCTGATCTACATTGTTTGAATGTGTGAGTTTTTAAATGAAGAATTAGTCCGTGAAAAGTTTAGAGACAAATAATAGAAAATTAATTGGAACAAAAATCTATAACTGGTCAGTGAGATTAAAAAAGCAAACAAATACTTGCCTTGTGTGTGTCTGGCTGTCCTGTTGTTGTTTAGAACACTTCCACTTAATGATAAAGGCAGCTATAACAATTACAGCACATGCAGCAAGTACAATTCCACTTGTATCTGTCAAACAAAACACCCAACATCAACAAGCCAACATATGCCAATGACAAGAGCCTTTAAAATATGAGAATTGTCTTTTCAAAATCACTGTGATAGTCTTACAATGCCTTGCCCTGTTGTCTCTGTTGTTTTGTCCACTGCAGGATGTCGTAACATTGACTGGAAGTCTTTTCTTCAGCAGGGTTGGCAGCCACACATTTATAAGAGGAGCTGAAATCCTGCTTGAGTACAGTGAGAGGTAGAGAGAGAATAGACCTGCTCTGGTTCACCATTTCCTCGTCTTTGTACCACAGCAGTGTTGTCTCTTCAGCTTCCTCCACAAAACACAGTAAGGTACAGCTGTTAGGGTTCACATTCAGTGTGTTCACTGCAGGAGTTGGGACAGACTCTGGGGAAGCAAATCATAGAGATTGAAAATTAGTCCATATGACCCTAAACTCCACTTTCTGTTCATAATTATTAATCACTTGGTTTTTTTCGTGAAAATCAACAGGGAAACATTTCTGGGGTCTTGGGTATTGTGGCTATATAAAACAGGTGGTTTGAATAAAATGCATCTTGGAATACTAAATGCTCTGGATGCAGGCAGAGCTATATTAAGGTGAGGTCAGACAGAAAGCAAAGAGAATTTTCACCTTGCAAATTTTTCTGCTAAACTGTTACAGTGAAGAAGCAATGCAAAGTTCCCCCAAATAGATTTTCTTGCTTCACAAGGCACTGAGGGACTTCAGGTGACGTGGGACTGACCAGCAATGTCAGGAGTTGAAGATTGAGATTTTTGTACATGATGCAATTGGGGAAAAATTGAACTCTCAGCTGCAGAGAAGCTGTCAACAAAAAATAAGCAATTGAGTGGCGAGCCAGCAAGTTGGGCCATTACATTACTCATTATTGTACTGTCTAGGATCCCTCCTTTCTATGTACCTGACCTCCAGGATAACATACAATTAAAAAGAGGGTGCAAAGCATCACATCATTTGTTGGAGAAAATGTATATAAAGTATTAAAATGTGAATATTTCACTATATTTCAATTAAAAAAACCCAATATTATGAACCCTAACAGAAATGTACTTAATGTTTCAGCTTAAGTGTTTGTTGTAACTCAAGTGCAACATGCAAAAACCAGAGACAATCGGTAATAACAGGTAATATAACTACAAATCTAACGGGTGAAAGCATCTCTGAGCTACAGGAAACCACAGGTAGAATGACTGGGAGTAACTCACTGTGAGGTCGTCACTGAAGAACAGCAAACAACCACGAAGACAGAGAGACAGAAACTAGGAAAGCTGAGGCACGACAGGAGTTTGTTCGTCAACAATCTCTGTTATATGGAAGACATCAACTGTCATCCCTGTTCCTAAAAACACATCCATCAGAACTAAACCACTACAGGCTTGTAGCTCTGACTGCTGTTATAATGAAAGGCTTAAACAATAGTCAAAAACATCCTTCCTCTATATGTTTAACCGTTCTTCGATCCCTTCGAATCTGCATTCAATATTGCATATTGCATATATGCAACACCCCATTTTAGCAGTTGGTGCAACAATAACTTTCTCTACCTTAACATCTCAGATACCATAGAACTGCTAAAGAGCTGCTCTTTCTTGACCATCCCTTGAGCCTCACCATCAAAGAACAGAAGGTAGAGGTGGTAGAGTCTTTATCTTGGCATTACACGGGACAACTAGAAGAGCACTCGAGCACAGGCCTCAGACAGGACCAATAGTTTACTTTCCTATGATATGCATCTTATCTTATCTTGTCTGCTTTCCGAGCTGCATGATATGCGTGCAATTAGGTAAACACAGTCACACCTTACCTACCTACCAGTTCTCCCATGAAACCACTGTCCTTCAGTGCTGCATAACAACTACTTCATGGATCAACTTTGAACAACTAGACGTGTGGGCTATCCCAGAGGATCACTGGTGCCTGTGAATGTGGATTGTGATATGGAGTCAGCTTATTTCAACAACTGACTCTGTTCTGTCACTAATGAACTTTATCACTATCTCCTGGTTGTATGGTATTTATTCTTGCAGCGTATTATGGACTTTTACAAGTGTTGTCAACAGAGACTTGCAGCTGGCCATAATCTAAATTGTCTGTCTGTTGAACCCCACCTTCTTCTCCTGTACTGTTGAATTAGTGAGACAGTTCTTTTGGTGACTTTTTCCTCCAAATGCTTAGTCACCAATAAAAATAAACTCCTAAAGATAACTCCCTTAGCCAGCAAACTCATTGGTATTCCCACCCCCAATTTATCTGAATGTGTCCCCTCACCCCTGATCTAATACCATCAGTGAACATGAAATCATGACTCACATATTTCACAGACCAAATAAACCCTGTCACTCTCAATCTCCTGTTTATGGAAAAAATCTTCCAGATAAACATGAGTCTTAAAGTCTGGGAGTTGTATATGCTTTCTCTCCCATGCAGAGGCTACTTGTCTGATACTGGGAAGAAATCTCATATTTCTGAAATTCAGCATTCTTACTTTGATAATAAATATAATTAATAGTGTTTTCAGCATACACTGCAAACTAAACAAGTTTTTTTGAGTCACAGCCTCAGAGGTCAGGTCAGCTTATTCTTTTTTTTTTTTTTTTTTTTTTTTTTAAACTTCCTTCTAAGTTAAACCAAGACAACAGTGCAGAAATAGTTGAATCCCTCATTGCCGGTTTGGTCTTTGAAGAAGAAAAGAAAGAGAAAAAGAAAGCAGGCAGAGTTGCCATTTTGTTCAATATTTCCTTCCTGTTCCACCAGATGTCATATGGAAAATGTTTATCTTTTGAATATCATGCTTTTCTGTTCAATCTGTCTTGTCAAGCTTTATTTCTGGATGTCTGCAGGCCGACTCAATATTGTGAAAACTTTGCTGCTAGCTTTGCCAAACTACTATAAACCATCTGCATTTACTTTGATTTGAACTATTATGTTGTCAACTCAGGACAGCAACAATGAAGAACCTGTGTGTGTTGTATTAACTATGATATGACTATGATTACTAGACTAAGTCCTGACATGTGACAGAGCCTACACACAATATACACTACCAAGATCATTCCTGTGTTAGCTCTGAGATGTTGTCTCAGTGAACACAAATGTTTTATCAAATGATCAAAAGTTACAGAAAGTTACAGAATCAGACTACAACAATCTTAAGAATTAAAGGACACCTATACAACAATCAGGTTGACGCATAATGTGCCATAATGTCCTTACATATAAAAAGGAAAATGATCATCATCTGTAGCTCCATCACAGATTGAAACTGGGAGTGACACTGTGTGCTAGTGTTGCCTTTACAGCTGCAGGAAACTCCGCCTGTTGAGCTCACACAAACATCAACTGAGCCCACAAGGTCTGAACCAATTTACACCAAGGATGTCCTGGGTGATCAGGAAAAACATGTGACTTCATAATATGTGAGGGATTATCCCATAAGGGAACTTGGAGATCATTAAAAATATAATTTGATTGTAATTTGATTAATTTAGGCAGCTCAAAGTTAAGATGTTGTTCCATTTTGCACATAGCTTTTAAGTTCAGTTATCTCATCAGGATAAGAGTTTATCTAGATAATGGGCAACATTAATGTGCAAAGAAATATGATCTTTGTAGATTATGTCTAATCTTTTTGTTCTAAGAAAGTATGTTCATGCTTTGCTCTCTGCAGTTAAAGAAGAAACAAGAATATTCTACACGATGAGTCAATCTTTCCAACAAGCTTCATAGTTAAAAAATATCTAATAGTTTTTCACAACAACATTTGAAGCAACATGCCCTGTACAAAAACAAAAAAAAATTTAAGTGTTCTTTGTTTTCCTGTACTGCAGCATGATGTGTAATGTTCTGGTTGGAAAGTTCTGTTACTGAAGCCACAACAGGTTTTTCCTGACATGCTTGAACTCGGAAACAAAGTCCCTGTTAAGCCATTCAGCCATCTAGTCTGCAACACACATGAGTCGAGGCACATCAGTGCCATCATCAACCCACGATAACCACATATAGCCCATCTTGAAGGCAGCAGTGACGTATCATCCCACCTGAGCTGGACGTTACATTCGCTGCATTCAGGTGCTCCTCGGCTGATTCCCTCTCCCGAGCTGGGAAGTCGGCTTTGGTGTGTTCATGAGCTTTTACGTCGTAATATGAACACAACATTCACACTACAAAGAGGATGTGTTGTATTTTAACTTTTCTAACTAATCTAGGTCATCTTACGTGGAGAGCAATTAACAGTTTTAAGTTAATAACATATCACAACTTCCATGTGAGAAAAAACATGGCATGCAATATGTGAACTAATAAAAATATTTCTTATCATCAACCATTAATTTCGTCCGCCATATTTCAGCATACAAAGTCAGCAAGTCGTTTATCAGAGGTTTTTTTTGTGACTTTCCGAGTTGTTGTTCCGACTTCAGGCGGCTTCACGTGAATTTTAGCAATCGAGATTTCATTTTTCCGATACCAGTGAACGCGCCAATTGTACACAGACAAGATGGCAGCTTCATTAGAAGACGAATTTGAAGATGCGCCTGATGTGGAGCCTTTAGAACCGACACTGAAGAATATCATCGAGCAGAAGTCTTTGAAATGGATATTTGTGGGTGGGAAGGGGGGTGTAGGTAAAACGACATGTAGGTAAGTCGAAGGCAAACACTCGTTAGCGTCATGCTATTGAATCAACCTACGTCGCTAGCTAACGTAGCTATCTTAGATTAGCCACCAGTCTTAAATTGATGTGGATCGTTATCAGTTAACGGATACGATGTGTTTTTCAGTTACAATATTATATACGGTAGCTTATTACCTTTAGACGTGCTAGCATTAAATGTCTGTTTTAAGTCAGCTTTGCTAAGCTAGCTGTCATTTTGCCGGCTAGTTGAACGCTGTCAAGCACTGTCACTAGCTAACGTTAGCCAGCTGACACATGTATCCATGACTGTCTCAAGTGGTTTGACAAACATGTGCAGGAAGACACCGACAGCCTGCTTGTTCTGACAGGCTTCTCTCATTTAGCAGGAAAACCTTCTATCTTGTATTTATTCAACAGGTAAGGTTGTGTTAGCTTGTAGCTAAGTTAATGGACGAATGCACTAGCTAACTAGCGTTAGCTGTCAGGTCTGCATTAGAGCTCACTTACTTCGTGTCCTTTAATCTTTTGGTCTGTCTCCGCAATTTACATAATGCAGATTTTAAGATAAGAAACGGACATAATTTAAAACCCATTATATTTTCAGAAGTTTCAGTCAGAATTTGTGTTGTTTCTTGTTATCCAAACTACATAAGTTAACATACTGCCTTGTTCTACATGAAAGAAAGATTGTTGACATTAAACACTCTGTGGTTTCCCACCACCTGCTCTACAAACCTGTTTTGTGTCGTTTGTCTAGCTGTAGCTTGGCCGTCCAGCTTGCTGCTGTTAGAGAGAGTGTCCTCATCATCTCCACCGATCCTGCTCATAACATCTCTGATGCTTTCGACCAGAAGTTCTCAAAGGTCCCTACTAAGGTGAAGGGATATGACAACCTCTTTGCAATGGTAAGTGACACTGCATTAAGAAAACTGTGAGCAGCCATGCACAGGAAGAAGCTACAGGCTGGAGACTGAAGTACAAATGTGAATGTCACAACCAGTTTGTCGTGAATGCAGGACATTTTTATATATAGCCTTTTGCAGAAAGAAAAAACATTCTGATAATAGCTGAGACAAGATGTTTTTTGCCTATTCCTAAATGTATTTATCACAGCAGACATTTTGACTTGTAACTATTAACATTATTTTGTATCTCTGTTCTATTTAAATGTGTCAATAAGCTATGCCACTGAGCTAACATGTACATTCATAGCCATTCACTTCACAGATGTTTAAATAAGAGAATAGGCTTTATCACATTACATTTAATTCCTGGCATTTTGTCTTAAATATATTTACACAGTAAAGAAAGCAACAAGTGTATAAACAGAAGAATTAAATTTAAAAGCTGTTTGTAAACCTTAATGGAGTGAAAAAAATGCCTAGGCCTCACAGGTGTTACTAATAACAGTAATGAAAGCTCCAATCTGTTCGGGTGTCCCCGTAAGCCATGACTGTGACAGGAACTGAAGTAGCCAATTTGAATTCAACCATCATTAATGTTATTTAAACCTGTGCTTTACCTACTGTGACATGTCCAAATGTTACATCTAATTAATGTTTTCCTTTTTGTAGCATTTCTAAAGTCTCCTTGAATTTGTTTGTCAAGTGGATAGATACACATTGATATTTTTTGTGACATTTGTTAACAAAGAGGTTTATTTATGTTTTTTTTTTTGGGGGGGGGGGGGGGGTTGAAATTTAGTGAATGAGATCACCATCTCTTTGGTGTCATGAGGATAGTTAGTTCCACATTCTGGTCTTAAAAACAAACCACCATTGTGTAACAAAATGCATTGCTGGAGGCCCTAAAATCATTTGCAATTGCCCAGGCCCTCAGTTTGTATTGTGGTGTTTACTTGTGTTTGTGTGAGTGCAGGAGATTGACCCAAGCCTGGGCGTGGCAGAGCTGCCTGATGAGTTCTTCGAGGAGGACAACATGCTCAGCATGGGTAAAAAGATGATGCAGGAAGCCATGAGCGCTTTCCCTGGCATTGACGAGGCCATGAGCTATGCTGAGGTCATGAGGTAAGACAGCGTGATCCCTGGAAAGCCAGATCACGTTTCAGATCACAAAAGTCTTGTAGACACAGAATCGCATTTACCTTTCACAGTAGCCGGTATCCCACTAACTCGACACTGATGTCTCCCTTAATATCAGGTTAGTGAAAGGCATGAACTTCTCAGTGGTGGTCTTTGACACTGCACCTACTGGTCACACACTGAGGCTGCTCAACTTTCCCACCATTGTGGAGCGTGGTCTGGGCCGCCTCATGCAGATAAAGAACCAGATCAGCCCTTTCATCTCTCAGGTAAGGAGGGTGGATCAGATCCACTCACTCATTGATTGTAGTCATTTAGTGTTTATGCAAGTTTAAATGTCTGAACAAGCTCCACAAAGTTACTGGTTAATTTGATCTTGAGGAATAATGCAAAGTGAATGGGCAAATAAAGTTTTCTCTCTCTCTCTCTCTCTCTCTCTCTCTCTCTCTCTCTCTCTCTCTCACTATTTGTAGATGTGTAACATGCTCGGTCTGGGTGATATGAATGCAGACCAACTAGCCTCTAAGCTCGAGGAGACCCTGCCAGTCATCCGCTCAGTCAGTGAGCAGTTCAAAGATCCTGTAAGTCACTCAGGTTGCAGTTATAAACCTAGGCACATTACCCTTACTACATGCTTTGGCCAATACAGGCTTTTCAAAGTGCTCTCAGTTCGTTTCTGTATCTAAATGCAGAGGCGCTGTAGCTCTTTAGTGGGTCCCACCATCACTTCACAAAAGCCTGACAGTGCCTACATTCAGACAGCAAGAGCGAGATTGGATTGGGTGCCATTTGTAATAACTAAACTGTGACAATAACATAAAGCAGGTTGAAGAAAGGAGACCATTATCAATTTCATTGTTGCCAAACAAATGTATTACTTTGTGATTTAGCAAAGCCATTTCCACTGCAGACCTTGTCTTTGCTGTGGCTGTTACTCTGTATCACTTTGGACATACAGGCATCCCTATGCTGATATACGTTTATACAGCGTGGCTGTGCTGCACGTGTACATGTGTGCAGCCTCCCAACCCTTCCCACAGCTCTGCAGTGGGTGAGAGAGATAGTATTTTGACAAGAAAAGCATCAGCAACACAGTTTGAAATTTCAGTGCACTGTAAAATGGTTGGATTTTTACTAAACTCCTACTAGGGCTGTCGTGATAACCGCAAAAATGAATCGCTGCGGTGCATGGTGGACCACCGCCAGCACCGCACGTCAGCTGATGTACAACAGTCCTCGCGCAAACAGCGGCACCACCACCAGCTAAAGCCTGCTGAAGCCACAAACAACCACCTCTGCACCTATACCCGAGAGAGTTCGAGCCGACACCTAGCTATCTCCAGACAAACCCCATCGACTCCAATGCAGACCCGCTCACATGGTGGCGAGACAACCAGAGCCGATTTGCTCTCCTCTCCGCCCGCGCATCTGCGCAACGAGCGCACCATCTGAGAGCGTTTTCAGTGCCACTGGACATATTTTAACCCCCACTCCGAAGAAGTGTTATAAAATGGTCATGTCTTTTTATAACTATATATATGCCTATATATTAATAATAATAATAATAATAATACGCTTTATTTGTGTATATCTATTACTATACTATATATAAGGGGTATTTTTTAACATGCGCGTGTAGCAGCGCTGGTTTCTGTAACTAGGCAACCATGACAACAGAGAGCGCAGCGGGTCCTCTTTCGGGTCCCCGGCACAAAGATTTAGCTGGCCTTAATGTCTCCTGTGTTTTATTTAGTTCATTATTGTTAAATTTAGTGTTGAAGTGTGTGTGTGAAAGACATGTGTATGGGGTATTTATGAAAATACGGGATCGCGTCCCGTATTAGTTCAAAACGACGCAACATTACATTCTCAAATAAAGGACAATTCCGTATTTTAAATAAAAGTAGCCCAAGGCAAATAAATTTAAGGCCTTTATTTTGGATGAATGAAAACAGAAACCTCAGAGTAGCTGTGCGCTGTGCTTTGCCTCGTAGTGGCGCTTCACGTTGCCACTTTAAATTGACGTCACGTTTTCGGCGCATATGAGGCAGACTGGTTTAGAACTGCCTGCCAGAAGAATGAACAGAAATTTCTAAGTCCATTCATCTTTAAAGGAACGGCTTTCCACATCAACTTTTGTTTTCGAGCAAGCCATGCTGTCACTACTGTCTCTTCCTCTCTGCTCTGATGCGCCGGCTACGCAGGGTAAACAAACGATTTGATTGGCTCAACCGAGTGACGCTATTGACTGGAGTAGCGGCGCCCGCTGATTATAGCCGCGACCTCCAGAAAAAATGCTCCATGAAAATTATCTATTTCCGTGAATTTGTCAGAGATTGGTCACGGGTCTGGACAGAATCATCTCTTGGTCCGGATTCGGACTGCGGTCCAACATTTGGTGATGCCTGCACTCCTGCAATGAGTTTAGTAATTTAGTATCCTAATTAACAAACATATTTGTCAAATTTTTTTTGTTTAATTGGGGGTGGGGGTGTGTGTGGGGGGGTGCAATAATACAGCATACCACGCGGTCTCACCGCAGGGGAAATTCCTTAACCGTGACAGCCCTAACTCCTACTCCACCCTGTTATTGAAAAAGTAATGTTAAACGCATTCCTCAAATAACAACTAGTCTGTTTAGTAGACTGCTTTAGGCGTTATGCAGACTATTTTCTATTGCATCTTACCCTCTGATGTAACTCCATTGTACTGTATGTTCCAATGATGGATATTCTGTTGGTAAGTAGAATATAAAGTCATTTTAGCATGTAGAACAACTGTTAATCATTTTCTGTATGTACACTCCTTTTCCCACTTTTTGACATCCATCAGGAACAGACGACATTCATCTGTGTGTGTATCGCTGAGTTCCTCTCCCTGTATGAAACGGAGCGGCTGATCCAGGAGCTGGCCAAGTGCCGCATCGACACGCACAACATCATCGTCAACCAACTTGTTTTCCCTGACTCAGAAAGGCCGTGTAAAATGTGTGAAGCCCGCCATAAAATTCAGTCCAAGTATTTAGACCAGGTACGAGTCAGCAGTTTGTTTTTGGGTCGTGAGAGTTTAGCTGCATTGTTTCTATTGTCATTAATTGTCATTAATACCCTGTCTTCTCCCAACAGATGGAGGACCTTTATGAAGATTTCCACATAGTCAAGTTACCACTACTGCCCCATGAAGTTCGAGGTGCAGACAAGGTCAACACATTCTCTAAGCAACTTCTGGAACCGTACAAACCCCCAAACAAGTGATCTCCTTCCAAACAGGACATCCCTTCTCCCCTTCTCCCTACAGTATAGTCTGAACTCACCTCCTCTGTTCCCCCCCGAGCCAGCCTCAAACCCTACAGTAACGGCCTCGAGTTGATCCACTCAGTCCTCAGCCCATCATCCAAAGCAGAGCACTGCTTACAGCAAGACACACGTCCTTATTGAAGCGCAGCTGATGATCTTACAAACACACACACACCCATACATAACATGTGGTATTGTTGGAGAGATAAGACAGTATAGATTTGTGCTGACTTACTCTCAGTTCACCTCCTCTTTCCCTCATTTCAGTTGTACTATTCCTACTTGAAGCATTTAACATTTTCTCTACAAAAACCTCCCCTGCTGCTCCTCCTCCATCATCCTGCACAGTGTCCAGCCTCAGTTGTGAAAACAATGTTTCCAGTGACGTACTTCAGGATAAAACGACTTTCAGGTGGTCGATGTTTATGCCTTGTTTATTCTGTGTGCTTCGGTGGCTGTGTCTATTCTCCAGTTTGACTTTTGACTAAAAGTCAATGCAAATTCATCTCTCACATCCCGAATTTACATCAAGATCTCAATCTCAGATTCAGGGTGTGACGGCAGGGCAATGAAAAAAGAGGTTTACCTTTAAAGAAAAACAAAACTCAAAACAAATATGGTCTTTGGTCTTTAGTAATTTTTTGTTCTTGACCTAGACCATCCTTGTTATTGCAATAAAGAAAACCAGAGCCAGAGTCAATAACATGTCCACTTTGCCACTTGTCTATCACTTGACCTCACTTCACCATTTGATCCTGGTGTAAAGCCAGTTCCAGTATGTCACTGAGATTTTGACTCAAGTCATAATTGGGAGCTTTATATACATTTATGGTTGATTGAACTGGACAGTCTTATGGGTTGGATATTTCAGACCAGTGAGGTTGCTCCGGATGGTATTTGTTCGGAGAAGGCACCAGTTTTATGAGATTCATAGGCAACATGTATGATGAGACACTTGATGTTTGAGTGTCTCGAAGCTGAAAGAGTTTATTATTGATGCAGTTGAATTCCCAGTACCTGGTTCCCATACAGTGCTCATAAAACTCATCACTCTTCTGTCAGACATTTTGTGTCCATCCTGTTTACTGAGAACTTTGAGAACACTATTGAAAGACAGTAGTAGCCTTATTTAGTGCATTGTTAATTAAAATATATTGAATGTTGCTTGATGAAATGTTGAACAAATGAATGGAGCTGAATCGAAGAATCTTCGCCCTGGTGATTGAATACTGGTTTCTGATTGGCTCGCCTGATGCTTCAGTGTTTTTCAACATAAAGCTATAGATGACAGGTTAATACTCAAGAAAAAGCATAATGATCCCCTCTCTGTCATTGAATGCTTTGGAATCCATGTGAATCTGTTTTCTAGACTTTCTTTTAAATTATGTTGCAAGTGGTAATTAAAACAAACTTGCCTCAGATGAGAACTTTTTGTGGTCATTCTTTTGATCTGCGTGCCGTTGACTGAAGTAGACCGAAGCAGTGTTTCATGAGACTGCACAGACATAAAACTAACCAGACTGTAGATTGCCTCTGACAGAACATGAAGCCTCAGTTAACCTTCAATACCACAGTTCAGGAGCAACAAACAAGAGAAAGTGACTTTAATAAGATGAAAGACGCAAGAGAAAAGATGTGGCTCAGCAAACCACCAAATATTCAGTAGAAATGTTGCAGGGCTCAGGAGCACAGTGCTGCAAGTTTTAATATCTTTACTCATTTAAAGTGCCAGTATGTAAAAGTACTCCACTACAAGTACAAGTCCCGCATTCAAAACCTTAAGTAAAAGTACAGAAGTACTATCAGCCACATGTACTTAAAGTATCCAACAAAAGTAAAAGAACTTGCAGAAGAATGAACCTGTGACTCGTTATTATATATAGATTGTTACTGTTGCTACGTTAAAGCAGCATTTTACTGTTCGTCTGTAAATAAATAAATAAAAATATGTACTGGTAGGAAGTTTCATCCAGTGTTTTCCAACCTTGAGGTCAGGCCCCCTCTAAAGGGTCACAAGATAAACCTCATGGGTGTTGAGATTATTTAATGGGGGGGAGAAAAAAAAGGAAAAAGTTCTACTACACACTTTTTCATCTTTTGTGAATATTTAGAGAATTTGATCTTTTAGAGCCTCAGACATTCATTAAAATTAAACCATTTAAAGAGTGTAACAGTGGAAATGTCTCTGTCTCAAACGCACCATGTCTGACAAAATCATTATTTTTAATGCAACATCTTCATCTGTAAACTAACTAATAGCTGAAGCTGATAAATAAATAGAATAAAAAGTACATTTACCTCAGACTTGTAGTGAAGTAGAGCCATAATTGTAGCTACTAATGTGCAGTATTCGAGTAAATATACTTAGTTACATTCTTGCACTGCATGAGCATCACGGAGTCATTCAGTCTGTTGTTGAGTCTTAAAATTGATTTCCTTGAAATATAAAATAAAACAAAGTTGCATTGCGAACAATTGGGATCATTAGACCCCACTGGGATTTTTTTTCTCGCTCTAAGAGAAACGTTGGGTGTAATCCTGGTTTGTTATTGAAGCCGCAACAAGTAGTGTTGTAAGTTTATGAGGGAGGGAAAAATCGCTTGTTGTTTTCATATCAGTTAACACGACAGTTCTCCATGCTCCACTTGCTCCTGTTTCATAAGTCGTGGCCGCGCTGTCCGGTGCTGTGCTCTCCCGGTGCCCCAGCGTTGCGGCCTGTCGCTTGCGGTCCATCACCGAGCCGCGTTCTCCCGGTCGGGGGCCGCGCTAACGAGCTCCTCCTCCTCCTCGTTTTTAGGGATTTACCCCGGGGGCGCACTGACCAGTGGACGCACCGCGGAGTCTCCGAGGATTACTGCCATGCAGCCGACCGAGCCCGGAGTGAGCCGAGTTGACGCCAGAGGACATCAGGCTGGCGAGAGCTGTGAGGGAAGTCCAATGGGAATGAGAGAGAGTGGAGCGGAGCGTGGAGTGGAGACATGAAGGAGCTTCTCCAGTGGGGCCAGTCACCCACAGAGAGGAGACACTGAGAGACACACATCAAGATCAAGCAGCCCTGAAGGTGAGAGACATTCAACACACACTTAACAGTCTCTTCATTTGGCTTCATTGGACAGGATGGGAATGACTTTATCTGTGGGTCAAATGGAGACCAGAGACACTTCAGGTCCTCATTTATGACCCACATGAACTTGTTACCTTTGTGTGAGTTTGCTACTTTTGTTCCATGCCACTCTTTCACAGAGGACCTCCACCCTGCCTGTCACCAATGACCGTCACATACACAGCCAGAGTTGCCAACGCCCGCTTCTGTGGCTTCTCCAAGCTGCTTCTGGCCTGGAAGGGCAGCATCTACAAGGTGCTGTACAAAGAGTTCCTGGCTTTCTTTGCCATGTACACAGCCATCAGCATCACGTACAGGTAAGAGAGAGGAGGGAGTTTGGGGAGAGGCTGCTGATTCATTGGTGCTTTCATTGGTGAATTTATGTGAATCACTTTTGTTTCAGATTTTTCCTGCATGATGATCAGAAGAGGTATTTTGAAAAGCTTGCAATTTACTGCAACCACTACGCCAGCCTCATCCCCATGTCCTTTGTTTTGGGTAAGCACTGATGATGTTCTTTCAGCTACAGACCTGTGTTTAGTGTGATGTTTGCTTCTTTGATTTTTGGGACTCTTAATCAGTGCAACTTGCCAAGCAAGACCAGAAATGTACAAGACAATTTCTTATAGTTTTCAAGAAGGTTGTCAAGTGAGCTGTTGACCCCAGGACCTCTGATAGGGTTGTATCTTAGGGGCACATATATAATGTGACCATTATTGCATTGGAGACATTAATATATCTACTGAAGGTGATGGAGGGAATGGTTCTGATTTAATACTTGGAATAATGATTGACTGGCTTTTAGAAATTGTAGGTCTAACTGATTTAAAGAAGATACTTGTCTTATCCATGAAAACTGAAATTTAAAAGAGCAAAATTTCAATTAAAAAAATACTAAAATGAAAATGTGTAATATTATAAAATTTAAGTATATTATATCCTCATAAGCATTTCTATGATTATGTAATTAACTTAATCATTTTTCATATGTTTTTTTTCATTCTTTTTTTTTTCCTTTAGGCTTATAAATCAGCTGAAAAACTTACTAAGACTACGTACAGTATTTTATAAACCAAAATTATCTAACAATGTTGGCCCTCTGATGTATCTGCTGGGCTCCAAAGCAGATATAACAGCGGAACATTTTTAAAAATTTTGCTCAGGGGCCCCTGAAGTCACAGTAAATGTGACCTGCTGGTGTCTGGCCTCCATCTGGGAACCCAGAGGACAGCACTTGATAGAAAACATGACAAAATCTGATCTTCGTCTCCAGGGTCATCACCTGTGTCTCCTCTCCGCCGCTGTTTGCAGGTTTCTACGTGACCCTGGTGGTGAACCGCTGGTGGAGCCAGTACACCAGCATCCCACTCCCTGACAGGCTCATGTGCGTCCTGTCGGGGGGCCTCCAGGGGAGCGACGAGCGGGGCCGCCTGCTGAGACGAACCATGATGCGCTACGCCAGCCTGTCAGCCCTGCTCATCCTCCGCTCCGTCAGCACAGCCGTGTTCAAACGTTTCCCCACCATGGACCACGTGGTGGAGGCTGGTGAGTGGACACAAGGGTGAGGGGTCCTCCCACAGCCACAGTGTGATCTTACATAATTATCCAAAGAAGCTTTAAATGAATAAACCTTAAAATGAATCGAGCACTTTGCTGCATATTCACAATACAATCACTAAGTAATTATATCTCACACAAGTTCAGTATCTCACCTTAACTTTACTCACGCTGTTCTCAGGAAGCGTCAGGAAGTGCTGTCGATTCAGTGATGTGATCAGTTGCACACTTACATCACGAGTGTTTGTTGTTTCCTCTGCTGTACATTCTCTACGCCAGCAAGAGCTGCAGAAATCATGAGGACAG
Organism: Centropyge bicolor; assembly: GCA_037975185.1. NCBI lineage: Eukaryota > Metazoa > Chordata > Actinopteri > Pomacanthidae > Centropyge > Centropyge bicolor. Next base: position 7,924,405 of record JBBMOC010000021.1, on the reverse strand, counting down.
GCACATCCTGAAATTCACTGCTGATAAAAAATAGTTTATCACACATCTGTCACAAGATTGTGAGACACTGGTGTGGCAATCCTCTCCCCACCATGACTAGCCACTTTCTAACTGATAGAGCTTTACATTAGTGACTTTCCCTGACACAATAAATGAGTTCTCACTCACTGTATAAGGACTTATTTGGAAATCATGCTCAAGGAAAAGTTGAGGCTAAATCATACAGAACAGCGATCCCTCATCCCACAGTCCTCCCTCTCTGTGAGACACATTTTACAAAAGAAATAAATCTATATGTGTTTTTTGTGCAGGATTCATGTCAAGAGAGGAACGGAAGAAGTTTGAGGGTCTCCACTCTCCTTACAACAAATACTGGATCCCCTGCGTTTGGTTCACCAACTTGGCGGCTGTGGCCCGCTGCGAGGGCAGGATCAAAGACGATCACACGCTCAAACTACTGCTGGAGGTGCAGCATTACACGCTTATTACTCAGAGCCACTTTTTTGTGTTTTTTACTTAGTACTACTACTACTTTAAGATTCATTTTATAATGTGCACTCGCACACAGATGTAAGGAAAGAATCTTCATCTGTAAACTAACTAATAGCTGAAGCTGATAAATAAATAGAATAAAAAGTACATTTACCTCAGACTTGTAGTGAAGTAGAGCCATAATTGTAGCTACTAATGTGCAGTATTCGAGTAAATATACTTAGTTACATTCTTGCACTGCATGAGCATCACGGAGTCATTCAGTCTGTTGTTGAGTCTTAAAATTGATTTCCTTGAAATATAAAATAAAACAAAGTTGCATTGCGAACAATTGGGATCATAGTACTACTACTACTTTAAGATTCATTTTATAATGTGCACTCGCACACAGATGTAAGGAAAGAAGAGTTACCTGTAGGATAAATGCTGTACAGTGACCTCAGCATCTCTCTGTTTGTATGTGAGCAGGAGCTAAATGCCTTCAGAGGGAAGTGCAGCATGCTGTTTCATTATGACATGATCAGTGTTCCCCTCGTCTACACTCAGGTAAAAGATGTGCTGCTTTAGATGTTTTACGACTTTTGTCTAACATTCTGCATATTTTTTACACTGGTACTGAAGAATTGTTGTTTTATTTAAAAGGCACAGCAAGACAGACTCAGTGTTCTGGCTTGTTAAATCATAGTATAGGTTTATGACTACTTGTTATAATTCTTTTAACTTTGAGTCTCTGGTTCTAAATATTACACCACCCACAAGCCTTGGTGCCAATGGCTCTGGAGAAGCCTTGATTCAAGCATCTTACTGTCATTTTGTTATTAAGTTTTTATCTACATAGTCTTCTTCTACCTTTGACTTTTTATTAACAATTCACTTTTTTATCATAGTTATTTGCATATACTGGTAATATGTTTGATAATATTCCCATCCAAGAAGAACCAGCCAAATCGCATTGTCTATCAGAAAAGAAATAGGGTTATTTCTGTAACCCTGGCTCTTTGATATGAATCTGCTAACTTCAGCTTCTGTATTACTGTCTAACAGATCAACTCCATTAAGTTGACTTTCACTTTTATAGACCTTTTTCACAGCAGGCATTTGACTTCTCCTAGCAGGAAAAGCAGCAGAGGCGTAGTTAATGACATTAACGACCATTTAATTGTCCCAGTACAGAGCCAGCATGACATCTAAGCCCAGATAGCGTCACATCTAATCAGCACATGAGTCATAGCTCTTGTTGATGTTATTAGTTACGCTTGTGTTTGGCAGGACAGAAAGCCATTATTGCTGTTGGGGAAAGTTATCTGAAAGTGCTAGATGCTAGATGGTTTGTGTGAGTGGATGCTTTATCAATCACTATTTTAATGTACAATTTAGAGTGGTTGTCATCTTGAACCAGTGAGACAGGCTCATTTAGATCAAGAGAACTTGAACTGTATCCTGCTCTCTACACAAAATTATGTGGGATTTTCAGTTATGCTGACAATTTCCATTTTGTTTGAATTTGTAGAATAGATGAACAGAAATAGAGAAAGATTTTTAAGACATGTGACCAATGACGTCCATCTTTCCCACAGGTGGTGACTCTGGCAGTTTACAGTTTTTTCCTGGTCTGTCTAATCGGCCGCCAGTTCCTGGACCCCACTCAGGGATATCCAGGCCATGACCTAGACCTCTATGTGCCCATCTTCACTCTGCTGCAGTTCTTCTTCTATGCTGGCTGGCTCAAGGTCAGAAAGAGGGGTCACATATCATCTGTTTTGATACCCGAACACTATATAAAGATAAAACAACATCTAAGTGATAGTGATGCATGTAGTTAGTTTGTTACATTGTCTGTTCTGATCCTAAGGTTGCAGAGCAGCTGATCAACCCTTTTGGAGAAGATGATGATGACTTTGAGACCAACTGGCTGATAGACAGAAATTTCCAGGTTTCTTGATGTTAACATTTTAAAGTATTTTGTCATCAGAGGCTATTTTACTAGATGCTGCTCAACCATGGTTTTCCATATTGACCCATATCATGGTTTTATTGAAGTACAATACAGCTGTGATGGAACTTGTCCTTTGCTCTTTACCATGTATGCTTTATCTGTGTGTGTCTGCATTTACTCTGCAGGTGTCCATGATGGCGGTAGACGAGATGTATGCAGACCTGCCGATGATGGAGAGAGATCGCTACTGGAATGACTCCAACCCCAGACCCCCCTACACCGCTGCCACCCTCTTTGTCCTCCGCAAACCCTCCTTCCAGGGGTCCACTTTCGATATGGCGTGAGTCTCTGGGTTTTACCTTTTTATTCTATGTGGGCTTGATTTGTGACTGTGACACTTTCGGTTTGAATCCCCCTGCTGGGTGGGAAAATCTGGGTGATGATAGTGAAAGTATGGTACCTTAATTTTTAGACTTAGAAAGAGCAAAAATGTCAAAACGCAACGCCAAATGTAAAGTCAGGTACTTTCAGGACAATGAAATGTAAATTGCCACATCTCTTGACAGGATCCCTAAAGAGGAGATGCACTTCCAGCCTCTGGAGGACATTGCTGAGAACCTGGAGGAGTCAGGCAGTCGTCACCCCAACATGGCCCTCTTCAACCGTCTACTGAATGCAGCCCCCTCTCCAACTGGCCTCATGGGTGGGGCCCTTCGCCGCACCTCAGCACAACTCCAAAGGCTCCGCCACTCCCCCAGCATTGACCAGTGCACCAGCAATGATGATGACGATGAAAGCGGTAAAATAGGTAAAGGTGGATCTCTGCCATCAGGGCTGGGCCAGGACACGCAGAGCACTGTGTGCAGTTTTAGGGAGGAGAAGAGTGCCAGAACGCCTCTGCTGGAGGTTCAGTTTGGGGCGGAGCAGGAGAGGCGAGGGGGACATCCAGCCGTCACTGACATGAAGGATGTGAGTAGAGTGGAGGGGAAGAGTGATGAAGAGTGGCAGACGAAGGAGGAACGAGGGAAAGCAGAGAGTACAAGGGTGGAAAGCCAAGCTGTGTCACCACTTCCTCCTCCCCCCCAGTTGTCAAGAGAGACATCCACTCGACCAGTTTCTGCCATTCCCATCACCACCCGCCCCCCCTCGGCCTTTCTGTTTCACCCGGCTGCCCACTCCCGCCTGGAGCACTGCAGCTCCCAACCAGCCATCAACCAGAACAGAGCTGCGCCCGCCATCTTCAAACCTCCTTTCAGTGGAAACAAGATGTCCTTCCTCACTGTGCCATCTTACAATGAACCTCAGCGTTTTCGCAGCGTGAGCATGGGATCAGAGCTCACTGGCTCTTAGGTGGACAACAGGTTGCGTTCTTCCCAAGAACTTTTGACATAATGCTTGAGTCAGTGTACGTTTTCATGACTGAAATTAGTTATATATATGTGGACTGTGCTTCCTCCTTTACTTTGAATCTGCAGCACTTTTTAATTAAATCTTTGTTTTGTGACATTCACAATCATGTTGTAAAGAAAGCAAAAGAGTTCATTTGCAAAAACAGATAACTGCCATTCTTACAATGAATAAACCATCAACATTGGTATTCCCTGTAGTACACCAAAAAACATGAGTTGAGGACATAAATAAAAATATGTGTTTTTGCAAATAAACCCTCCTCCCACCTCAGTGATGATGTGTGAAATCAACTGTGAACTGTGTTTGATATTATGCTTGTTACTACTGAAGTCTGTCCTGGTACTTTAGCATTAACCAAAGTGTGGACAGGAAGTGGTGTTGAAATTAAGACAACATAACAGTTTTCTTTGTTCACTTTATTTTCTTTAGTATAGTAAAATATCCCTGTAAATAGAATGATTCCTAATGCATTATCTTGTATATTTTTAAAACTTAATTTAAACAAGTATTGAATAAAATAGAGATAACATAGTTTTGCATTAATGACAAAATGAACACTGTAATGCTTTGATATTTTTAATGGAAATTGTATCTTACCTGCAGAAATAAATATATAGATATGATATAATAAGGAATGGGGCAGACAGTCTTATTGACAAGCATGCATTTAGTTATCATACAAATAAAAACAGTCATCTCTGACAATATTACGTCATTTTTACTTTAACTGCAACCCAGTACCAACATTGGCCTGCAGAGGGCGACATCAGCAAACGAAATAGAGCACAGACAGCGCGGGCCGCAGGCAATGAAAAAATGACAGAAGAAAATGCACACCTTCTTCCACAGTCTTGCTTTCCATGAGTGGGCTGCACTCCTCCATCTCTCTCCGTGGATGGAGGCTCCTACCTGGGCTGCAGCCGGGGGGAGAGCACCCTCCTGGCCTGGGTGGACTGCCTCTGCTTGGACAGGAAAGACTGAGCCGGGCCTGGAGCTCTGCTGCTCTCACACAGACTGTGCTGCTGCAGAGCTGAAGACTGCAAGAGGCGAAACAACTGTCAGTAGAAACACTATTAACATTTAGACATTTTATAACCTGACCTATTGATAAGTACAACTGCCACCATTGTTACTCTCCCGTACCAGCACAAACATTGAGATTGTCACTATAAATGTCACTGTAAGGAGCACATAAGTAAAACAAGCTCATCCCTGGAAGTGGCTTGGTTATGGGAAGCCACTAAGGGATGGCGTGAACCTTCTGGTGAAGCTTGTTGGTTAAAAACCGATTGTATATCAAAGAGTCACCCGGCCATCCACATCCTCCCCACAAGTGGCCATAAGGTGACTGCAATCAAGGTTAATGAACCATAATACAACAAATTGGGGAGACAAAGAGGCTTGCAGAAAGTCACCAAAATAAAAATAATTTAAAAAAAAAACAATCAGTATTTATTTGAAGTGGGAACCGTGGGTACCTTGTTGGGTAACTGTAAGGAAAGTGTTCAAAATTAAAGGTTACTTATGTCTCTGGACTTCAGAATGAGGCTAACACACAAAAGCCTTTCTTTATGTCATCCTGTATCACATAACCAAATAGAAATGTGACGAAAACAAAATCGACGCAACCATTTGTGGATGACGGTGATTCTGTTTGAACTGAGTCACCATGATTTAGCACGTTCATTTGATTGAACGGCACAACCCAGGATACTGTTACACCCCTGCAAGTCTTTTTCACTTTAATGCTAAATAAACACTACTTGTTTGAATGAACATTTAATTGAACATTTTTAAGGGGCATAGCTATATATATATTTTCATGCACTCACCATGCTTTGCCAAGCTGTCAGGATCAATTTCTCCTCTTGTTCCTGTATGGACCTCTTATTATGACTCTGCGTGTCCTGTAGCAGCCACATTTGGAAAGTCATGAAGCAAAACACTTTAACACAAATCAATGAAATGCAGAACACAAAAGTACAGAAACACTAACTCACCACTGTGGCAGCTGTCATCATGGTATCAAATGGCCTGGCCTCCTTGTTGCTGCTCATTACTCCACATATATCACATCCAACCCGAATACAAGCAAAGAACTGTTTGTGTGACTGATCGACTCGTTCACCAGCGGCCCCCTGACCTGCCGCGTCTGTCTGCGGCTCAGTGCAGCTCTCGGTTGTATTTTGCAGCGGAGGCCCGGGTTTTGTTGTGTGGCGGGCCGAACAATATGGAGAGGTGCTGCAGGCTTAAGTGCTCTAGCTCCTCGCTACAGTCAAAGATGCCATCCTGCTGACTCCAGCACATTCGCTGTCGGGCAGTCGTTCACCGGACCAGGGATTAGAAGGTAATCACCAAAACACAATGCAATTAGCTTGACAATAGATATGGCATGTGTTGAAATTTAGCGAGTAAAGTTGTCTATCTCAGAATTATATTTCCATAGAAATCGCGATCTGATAAAGCGATTCAAATGCACTTACCAAGTTCAGAAGAGAAATACGAAAGAATTCTTCTGCATTATTGCTCTGATGTTCCCACAAAGATCCATGAGTTAGTTGTGCATCTTTGTCTGTTTAGCTGAGTCACTCCAAGTTTCAGTGACCCAGAAATACTGTAGTTCCCCTCACTATCACTTGACCAGCATCAAAGGCCAGTTGTATCAGTATATCAGGCAAGATCAAACAAGAGAGAAAATGTCTGGCCACTGGTGGCTACTGAAGCTCGCGATTTCCTGTCTCCCAGAGTCAGTTTTTACAAAGGTCAACCCATTCCAGTCTTTGTGCTGGCTTCAGGGGAAATGTGGTCTATGTTTTTGTCATTAAGTGTGAAAACACAAGTGTGGGGGAGGATTTCAAAGAACTGTGTGTTGTGTGCGTTTTTCTCAGGAACCGGGAGCACTGAGGTCAGCAGGCAGCCTTACCGAAACGATCTAATTTAAGACTCAGATCTACTCTGCAGCTCCTCACAAATGATCTAACCATACTTACCACATGGTAACGGCGTTTGCAAGCCTGCACACATGTGTTTGTGCCTGCACATTTCACTTATCAAACCGTACGTATTTGCTGCTGCTGTGCGCTTTCAGGCTGCGGCGAGGAAACGCGCTCCTGAAACGGAAAAAAGTGAAAGAAACAACACAGAGAAACAAAAATGTGGGAAGAAAAGAAACTTTCATAGACAAGCTTCTTGGAATCTGCCTCATCTGAAACCTGCGAATGTTTACGCTGTTCTGAAAGAGACGCGCATTTCAGACACCCGAAGTACCACAGATTCCTGTTAGCTGGCAGGCCCTGAACTTCTGTTGTGAAAGCTTCCTCCTACTGCTGTAGTTTCTGAGCTGCAGTCTCACAGACTGAGCTTTGCAAAGATTTTTGCTTCATCACTGTGTTTCCCTGCATCAGTTTATAGAATAACAAGAAAAATGAAAGTGAGCACCTTAGGTTTTTTTTGGCATTTTAACTATCATTTTATCACTTATGATAACATTGTGCTCACAAACGCAACAGCTGAGATCTGGGAACAAGTCCAACAGGGAAGGAAACACGAACAGTCAGACCGCCTGTAAACACATCAAACCTTATTTATGTTGAGGTCAAACTGAAACTGAGCACACGCAATGCGTCAGTCTTCACCTTTCATTGGATTAAAACTAGGCGTGTGTACATTTACTGTAAGAAGGCCTGCAGTGGGTCAAAGTTGGACCAGGAAGTTGGACATTAAACTGTGGTAGATTACAGCAAGCAGTTAGGGTCATAATCTTGTTCTTCATCTTTGGTCTCTCTTGTTTGATCCATCTGATCATCTGACTCACGAGCCTCGCTGAAACCTCAACAATTAACTCAACTACATTGCTATCATTATATTTACAAGTGGGAGCAATGGCAAAACTATGAGTTGTGTATAACCAGAATGTCCCTTTAAACAGTCATATTTTGTCAGGGCGATGTCCAGACAAACAGATACAGATGTTATGTACTGATGGATAACAGAAAAATAGAGAATACAGATACATTCTTGTTTTAACAGAGTGAAAACACTTTCAAACCATTTGCTAAAATATGTCATGAAAATGTGGTTTAACAGCACACTCAACACTCCGTAAACACATTAGAAAAAGAACCATAAATGTTTTATTCATGATGTGTCATGATGTAGGAGTTGGTCACTGGAAAGTGAAAGAGGGTTGTAGTATTAAAAATAGACACTGGGTGAGCAAATTAAACAAAAACATAGTCCTCAAAGGTGAAAACATGAAAATACAAATATGTGCATCTCTGTTAAATATGATGAAAAAAACAGTGTTTCCAAAAATGGACCAAAACAGTAAATTTCTCCTGAAGAAAACACTTACACCCATGAAGAAGATAAACTCACCCACACAGTTATGTCAGCAACATTCACACATGAAAACAAGTTATTAATGCGACCACAACAATATTTATTTTGATTTGGTTATTGAATGAAAATACACATTCACACACACTGTTTAAAACCTCAACATAATGCAAAAACGGGATCTAACATGCTCCTTCGACTGAGTAAACAAACTTGTGACTCCACTCAGTGTTAATTGTACTAATTCTAACCCTGTACTTTCACATTTGTTTTTGTCTGGTGTGTGTGTGTGTGCGTGTGTGTGTGTGTGTGTGTGTGTGTGTGTGTGCGTGTGCGTATGTTTCAGGCACTCCCTGTCTTACACACCCTGCTTCGTGAAGAAGTACTCTCTGTGCATAAGGACTCGTCTGTCTGGTTCTGCACAGTTGTGTGTGTGTGTGTGTGTGTGTGTATTATCTGTCTGCCTATCAGCCCTGTCTGTTACAAGTTGGTTTTCCCTCTCTGTCACACACACACACACACACACACACACACACACACACACACATAATCTATTGGCTGTACTGACTTTGTTTAGACAAGACCACTTTAACAATATTTTCTGAACTAGAATGAATGTGCTGTTTGTTAATGGTCTGTGTCACAGTGTAACGTTATCGTGATAGACGGCAGTAAAAAATACTTGTGTCTGAGGCCTGGTTAAGTGTGTGTGTTGGTGTGTGTGTGGGTGTATGTCTACAATAATCAGAAGACTGAATACAGACTGGAATATATCCTATATATTCCATATCCTACATATATCTTATATCTTCTTTGTTTCAAAAATGAAAATATAAAAACTGTCTCTCCTCTCCAGCCACATTTCTGTATCCCAGGTTCTCTCACTGCCCTTTCTCCTCCATCCACCAGGTGCCATTGGACGTTCCCTACTCTCTCCATCTCACTACCCCACCATTTTCACACTTTTTCCCTCTTCCTGGCCTGGCCTTCCTTGCCCCCTTCCTCACCTGTATCCTATGGCCAGATCAGCCACTCTCTAAAACTACCAATCTACTTCCTTTCTTCCTCTGTCAGTTTGTCAATGTTGCTAATGTTGTTACCTGTTTGCCGGAACCCTGAGCCTGCCTCATGGTCCTGTCAGTTTTGATGCAGATATTTTACAATATATAGCATAAACCATTGATCTACCTCTGTTGTTCTGCAATTGGGGACCTACTCATGTTATGCTGCTCAGGTCACTGCCTCCAGCTGAGCAATAGTCCGGCAAACAATCCACCCTCAAAACCAAAAATTGTTATTTCTGTACAAAATGAGATACAACTTAAATTAGGTGCTGTTATGCAGACTGTGTTACCCTCTGACAGAGCCAAGCCAGCTGTTTCCAGTCTTTATGCTAGGTTAGGCTGATTGCCCTGTGACTCCAGTTTCATGTTGAATGGACAGATATGACAATTGATCTTCTTATGTAACTCTTGGCAAGAAAGCAAATAAATGTGTTTCCCAAACTATTCCTTTAAGTGCCAGGTCTCTGTGTGGTTTTACTGTGACAAACATATTTGGCCATAGTAGTTGCCAAAGTGGGGTCCAGGACCGCCCTAGGGTTGAGTGTCAGGGATCCAGATTAAGAGTAACTATGTTTACTCCCTAATCATCAGCACAATGTGCACATATAAGAACGACTCTGTTCATAGGTTTCACTCTGCTGGCATTAACTCAGTTATATAATTCTGAACTGAGTTATATTTAACAGCACTCTTCTCAGATGTGGTTCCAAAGGATAGCATTTTCAAAAATCTAATTAAACGGGGTCCATGGTCTAATGCGGGGATATTTTTTTTTTTTGGCAGGGAGTGAGCCGGGGGTGGAGGTGAAGAGTCTTTGATATGAAGAGGCTTGAACACACACATTGCTCTCATTGTAGGATCATTCCTTTCGTTCTGATTTGTCAACTAGATTTACAATCCGCATCGTAAGTCTCTATTTTCTGTGCGCTATAAAGAGAGTCCTGTACAAAGTGAGTGTTTACACCTAAGTCTCCCAGCGCAGCAGACGTGCCGGACACTGTGTGTTTCGCTGCCAGCTGAAGCAGCAGCCTCACACCTTCCTCGGCCCAGTCGCACCACTGTTTATGTCTGGGCTGCAGTCCTCAGCAGTGGCCAGCAAAACATGTTTTTCCCCCGGAGGATCTGAAAACTGGGCAAACAACGTCTCCAAAATCAGACTGGAGGTTGTTATCTAGGACAAGCTGAAGTTGTTATTATTTCTGAGGGTAAGGTGGAGCAGACTTTAGGGATGGGAGGGATTTCCACCACACAGTGAGCAAACTGGAATTTCAAAAGTGCAATATTCTTGTGACATTAAGATCAGGTCTCACAATAAAGGGCCAATAATTCCAAATTGACTTCATTGCTGTTTTAGGTTTTGGGAATTGGTTTGAGTTAAAATGCATTAAAATGAACTCACACTGAGAAAAAACTTTGATCCCGGTTCCAGACGTCTGAATCCACACCCACGTCTCTGATTTATTTCACGATTAATCTTCCTAAGGCAGACAACAGTGTGAAGGCTTGTTCTGAAGGCGTGAAGTGTGTGTGTCAGGAACGATTACAAATGGTGAGGACATATTTCTATTTCATTTATCTAAAGGAATAGTATGAATACTCTTTCTTTCCAAGACTAACATTCATAAAACTCTCAGGTCTTCAGCCAGTTAGCTTAGCTCAAAGACTGTGAACAGAGGGAAACTGCTAGCCAGGCTCTGTCCAAAGGAAACAAAATCCACCTACCCGCACCTTAAAAGCTCACTAATAACAGGTTCTACATTATTGGTGGATTAATTAAATGAATTGATTTATGAGGGTTGGATGCCGGATTGTTTCTTGGGAGCAGCTGCCAAGCCAGTGGAAAATTACTCCTCCCAGCATAGAAATAGTTTGTTAATTAGTGAGCTTCATATGTGCTGGTAGGTGGATTTTTGCTACCTTTAAAGAGCCAGGCTCACTATTTTCAGCCTCAGCTACATATTTACTGTAAAGACATGAGAGAGGAATGAAATTTCTCTACCAGCAAGAGGGTTCTTGCTTTGTCTATTTCACAAAATTTCAAACTATTCCTGTAAAGAAAACAACATAAAGTGTTTTTATACTTATCATTTATGACCTTTTGTGGTCTGTATGAAAGCATTTGAAGTCATTATGTTTCTCATTTATTCAGGTTTTCCCTTTAATTTTCAACTGTAAATGATATGTTTTGGCAAATCGTCACCAGTAATGTATAGAGCCCATAATTTGTAGTTAAAATGGCAAACATGCAAAACAACGAGCAAAGAGGAACATGTTGGGAAATCCAGCAGCTGCAGGGTTGCACATCTGCATTGAGAACAGATTGAGAGGGGTGGGGGTGTGTGGGCGTGGGGTGGTGGGGTGGTGGTGGGGGCGAGACAGCAAACAAGTGTTACTCAAGGGCTGAGGGGTGACTAGTTAAGGGCTGACTCCCCGCCCTGACCTCTCCTCCTCCTCCCTTTATTCCTTGTGTCTTGCCTGCTCCCATGTCAACCCTGGGCTCCCTGATAGATGCTGACAATAACGGCTGTCCTCCGTCCCCCAGCCCGTCACCCCCACCCATCCACACCCCTCCTCCTCCACCCTGTTCCCTCCTCTCTCCTTCAGTCTACCCCAGCTCTGACCATGTTGACCTCGCTTTGGAAGCCATCGTCCTCGGGCTCAGAGCTTCTTGGGGGGGCAAAAGGTCTGAGCCGCCCAGCTGTCAAAAGCACATCCGAGCAGTGATCTGCCACCCATCCATGACTATTACTCTGGTGGATGGTTGTGTTTATCTGCTGCAGGCAAATCACTCCACGTCTCTGAAAAAGTCAAAATGGAGTTCTACTGCGTGTATCAATACAATACCTGTCTCGTGACTTGACTGAAATGAAATGTAAGAAGAATTTGGAGATGAGTCAGTTTGACACCTGTCTTAAGGCAACGGTTACACAATGCTTTACAAGAAAAATGGTCACCACATGTCGATCACTTTTTTTAAACTAGGGAGTGGTGTTAAAACACACGCGTACACACGTACACACTCCTTCCCACTTCCTGTTGTGCAATTTCATAAACTACCAATGTGAGGGCTGAACTTGTTGAACTGGATGGAAGATGGCAGGTATCAGCACAGCAGCGGACTTGAAAATAAAACTGGGACAAACTGACACGCACAAACACACACAATCCACGCTGACATGGGTCAGTAATGATGAAGTAAACTTTACAAAACAGCCGATGAGAGAGGAGAAAGTGGACGCTGTCATCTTTTTCGGTGGGGACATGTATTATTCATGCCGTCAGCGGATACATTGGTGAAGTCAGAGGAGTGTAAGTAATCGCGTGTGTCACATAAATCAACAGCAATGATGACCTCATTTTACCGCATAACTCCCTCCGCCCACACACTCTTTAAGGAGCTCCAGATGCATGGTTTACACACACACACCTTAGAAACATGCGTGCACTCATGTTTGTCTTCTGCTTTCAGGATATAATCAGAATAAAAGAGTGAAATAATAATATAGATAAATTATGTGAGTAGCAGGGAGTGTTCCTTTATATGTTTGGAATTACAACCTTGGAATTACACTAGAGCAACACACACACACACACACACACACACACACACACACACACACAGTCAATAAAGGCATACTTTCTACTCTTAACTCAATTAAAAGTACCAGTACAACAATGTAAAACTACTCATGCATTCAAATTTTCACATAGGAATAGAATAATTGGTAAATACACTTATTTATCTAGATCTGCCTGCTAACACCACAAAAGCTCACTGATTTAACATGTTATATCTTGCTTGTTAGACCTTACAAGAAAAATAAAAACAATGAAAAGGACTATGTTCTAAACTATTTCTTCAACAAGACTCCAAGAAGTTACTGGTCAAGACAACCAGGTGGATTTATGTAGAATTCATTTCTTACAATTTTAATCTATTGTTACAGGAACATTATCACAAAACTTACTTTAAGTATCAAAAGCTGCATGTCCTGCAGAAAAATTTCCACTAAAACCAATATATTATCAGATCACTATATTTTGAATATGGATGCATTCAGATATAAGTGGCATAGTACTGTTGTAGCTGGTTTAAATACTTTACAGTGTGGAAGTTTAAATCAGTGGTTCCCGGTATGGGCCAACCAAACTTCCTGAGGGTGACAAGACAAATCTGAGAGGTCATGCGATCATTATTGTTGCTTGGAAAGATGAAAAAACAAGGTTCTGCTTACATGACTCTGTTTATTCCTCTTTGAACCTGACGATACACTACTCGGTAATCACTGGTTTAATCTTTAACATTTACAATACATACACACAGTTTTATTGGCTTAGTCTATGTTTTGATGTAAACTCTAAATCTGAAAAGTAACTATATCTGTTAGATAAATATAGTGCAATATTTCATTCTGCAACTTAAAAGAAAAATTTCAAGCAAAGTTCAACTACCTTAAAATACCTGCTGTCTGAGAGCCCATGCAGGTGTTGTACCTGGCAGCGGAGCCAAACACCCATCCAGCTGCCACCGCACCTGGCTGGAACTGCAGACAACCACAAGGCAAAAACTCTCTTTCACACTCACACACTCATGTACAGTCAGACAGACATGAGTATGCATGGCAACACACACCCACATGCTCACTTGTAGCCACTGATCAGAAGATAACTGCAGTACAAGTCATTCCCATTGTCAAAACACAGACACAACAGACAGATAGACAGACAGTGAGCCAGTGAGAAAGACACATGCTCTCACTATGTAAAAAAGAAATTTATTGGAGCTGGCTCCGTCCTTCTCAGGAAAAAAAACCTCTGAAGTCAGGAGCTTCATTTTCCCATGGCCTCATGGCCACACACAAACAAAACTAATCATGTAACAGGATACAGACGTGTCTGGTCTGCCCTGTGGTGAAGGCCTTAAAATATACTCGGCGGCTATGAAAGAGGTTTCCTTCTTTTCAGCTGCACAAAACATTATGTCTTCTGATCACAGATTTTTTTCAAATGTTTCCCCATCTCTCTACCCAATGTTTATAAAAGACAGCAGGGCAGGTTCTCTCTCGATTCCTCGCCTCAGGCTGACCTGAATCCAGACCGGGATGTCAATAATTTCCCAAGCCTCCATTTTCCACCTCTGTTCGTGGCAGTTCTTGTCTTGTCTTGCTGCCTGTTGTTTTGCAGCTCATGGGCCTTGATTGAGAGGTGATCTCATCTGCACCTCGCTCCTCAACCCCCCGCTCCCAAAACAACATTGTATTTATCTGACCAAAATAGCCACCTCAGGCTGGAAAAACCCTAGTCAAGGCAAACAGAAATAGGCCAAGATTTTCCAAGGAAGCCAGTCTGGGCCGGAGGTGATGCTTTTGACTGACAACAGCCACGGGGCACCAGAACAAGAGTCTGCATTTATTGCTGTAAGGTGATGGTTTGGAGCAGATACAACAAAAGCTCTTATTATTTCTTGAGTTACTGAAGAACAATAGAGGCACAGAGAAGCGGACACATTGACATCAACACCTGCACAAAGTAATACAAGTTAGAAAAAGAGAACAATTTAAGCTTCAGAAATGTAGTGTTTGATTGAGGCTGATGTGATTGACAGTAATTATACAGAGGTTTTTTTTATGTGCATCAACTATCATTTGGTGCTTACTAGCAGAGTTAGATGATTTAGGACTTAAAGGACACTAATCCAAACTATTAATTATTACATGTATTTTCAAATGTATACTGAGGATCACAGAGGAAATAAAACAAGTCCAGTCTAGTTATTAAGTCCAAATTCACAAATTTGATTCAGATGGCTTTACAATGTATGCATCTATTACACCCTTAATCTTAAGACCTTTGATTCAATTTGCACCCTTGAAAAGTGATGACAGTTGGAAACAGGGTTTGACTTGAGTGAAAGTTAACTTGAGTATTTTTTTATTACATATGAAGTTGTTGTAAGACCTCAGACGCTCATGGTTGGATTATTGCTCTGTAATAAATCATACAAATATGACATTTACTTCACATACAAATATAATTCATCATAAATCTTTCATGAAACTATTAATGTCTAATGTTTCATTATTTCAAGAGCCTGGATTATTTTTGGAAAAGACAATGGAAAATTCATCCATATTTGAGGTTCATTTGAGGCTTTGAGGCAGGCAAAGTTTTTGACTGAGGACTGAAAGGCTTAACAGAAATAAAGGGAGAAACCTCAAGTTAATAATTGTGGGTTTATACCTGGGATCACTTATTCACCGTATTTGCTGGAGGGAAAAGTTTGTTGTCACTACAAGGTTGCCAGTCAACCAGCAGAAACCTCAGGAAGTCACTGCTCCAGGCCAAGAAAGAGTCCAACAACACCCGTCATAAAAATTGCACGTTGAGGTATTGGATTTTTTATTCATTGGCTTTCCAGGTGCTGGTCGGTGGATTGTAGGTGGCTGATTTATATTTCAACCAGGAGAGACAAGTAAATGAAGAAAGATAATTTATTACAACAAGTGACATGATAGTGAAACTTGATAGAGAGTCTTTGGTGTTTTCGATTTTGGTGGGAGACTTCTTGATCGAAGAATTCGATCGGAGTCCTGACACTGGTGGTAGCAACTGGAGACTGTGAAGCCAGATTGGTGATGAGGTGGATGATGATTCTGTGAAGGCGAGGTGAAGATGGGGAGGTGGAGGGGGGTGCAAACCAATGG
Organism: Centropyge bicolor; assembly: GCA_037975185.1. NCBI lineage: Eukaryota > Metazoa > Chordata > Actinopteri > Pomacanthidae > Centropyge > Centropyge bicolor. The sequence goes on along the minus strand of JBBMOC010000021.1, from coordinate 7,908,461 downwards.
CATGAAAGAGCTGTAGGGGCAGAGAAAGATCGTATTTTAAAAGGAGAGCTTGAAGATGAGCGAGCGATGGGGGTGTGACACAACGCTATTGGATGAAAGAGATCAGCTGATGAGACAGCTGATTTCCAATGATGCCCCAACACTGACACTGAGAAAGCATTGTTGTCTTCCTGGCTGAACTTACAAAGCTTCATTTAATGGACAAAAGAGTGATATTGATGTTCTCAGCTAACTCTCTGCAAGAAAGTAAAATGTCCAATTTCCAACTATTACAACATGAAATCTAAAGTTGGTCAATTACCTGATTGACTATAATAATATTAGCTTTCTATCAGTGTTGGTTAAGCTTGTGTTTTGGACTCAGCAGACCCACAGAAGCCACACATTCAGTCTTAGCAGGTTTACTCACTCTCTCTAGACACCCATGAAACAATTTGGGCTATCTGCCCTCAAGTATAGACTTGAGACACACACATGAACAAACAGACACACCACAACATTCACACAGACAGACAAACATTGACCCTCCTCTACTCCACCAAAGGGGGAGGAGGAGGAGGAGGAGGAATGAGAATTAAAAACACATTCCACTTCCCGTAAATCCGGGAACAGGAGCAGTGAGTCACTGGAGCAGTTTCAAATGGGCCCTTTATAGTTTCAGACGTGTCGTCTTTGAACGTCTCCACGTGGAGCTTTTAACCTCCATGGGTCCCCTCGGTCGAGCGTTGTTGATGGTGTCGCCCTCCGACCCCCTGCTATTTGTTCAGCCACTACTAAAACAGCTTATTCACTGACTGTTGGCACATGACAGTTCGTCTGAAAGTGAGCATCACTTTCATCAGTTTGGCTGCAGGTCACATACAGTAGGTAGTTTATGTTCCCGATGATTTCATTATTGTTTTTTAATTTATGTCAGCGCAGTTTGGCAAACATCTTTTTAATTGCTCCTAATGGTTACAACATTGAACACACACACACACACACACACACACACACACACACACACACACACACACACACCACAAAATGACATGGATAATCACACATAATGTGCGCTCCCATTAAGAAATCCACACATTTAATCACAGCAGAGTGTTTGTAATAAACCTCTATCGTGTTTTTCCCCCAATAATGATGCCAGGGAAAGATTTTACTGTAAATTCAAATTGCAAAACGCCCTCCTTCTCTCTTTCTTTTCATCTTTCCGTCTCCTCCCGCCAGTCCAAACAGAGCCCCCCCCAAAAAAACAGAGCAAAACCCCCGAAATGATGCCGGTTTTCCATTTGGTTCACAGGCAGCATCCTGAGTCACAAGACAGCGGGTCCCGCTTCAATTACACACACGCTGACAGCTTAACTGACTCCACTGAGGGACAGTCCATGTTATCTGTTCTCTATCAAGTCCCCTGCTGGTGGGACTGACTCACATGCTGAAGTTCAGGTGGACCAGCTATCAGTCGAATCTGTTCTCACTCAACAGGCGGCCTGATTAATGGCAGATCACACGATTTGGAACATTTGATTTGGCTCAGGGCTTTTTGTTCGTGTTATTGATTAGTCGTCTTCTCATCCTTAATTTTCTTCTACTTCTAGTTCACGCAAAGTTTAAAATGATATAAAATTGTATTACATTTACAAAAACAAATGTAAAATAGGAGTATCTTGAGTAGTGTTCTCACACTTTTAGACCCCACTATGTGTGTGTGTGTGTGTGTGTGTGTGTGTGTGTGTTTGTGTGTGTGTGTGTGTGTGTGTGTATAAAGATTATATGACATTTTTAGTCTATAATTTTTGTATCTTCTACAAATCCCCAGCCAATTTGCTTCTACTGAAAACATCTCTTAAAACAGGTCACAAATATATAATTAAAATTTCATAAAAGGCTCAGGGACTGTAGTTTGCAGCCAATGTTAATATTAGAGGAGGATTTTAGGGAATGCCACACAGTGCAACAATGTGGTTCACTGATGTATTTTTAATAGGTTTGGACAGGAAAGAAGGTCTATTGCACAAAGAAAAAGCTATATCATACTCACTCCTTTGTAGAGTCAATTAATTGGTGGTTTTGTCCTTTAGTTGACGTTAAGAAAGCTACAGAATATTACCAGACATATAAGTTGAAAGAAAGGATTTTACATGGTGGTTGCTGACCTGTGTGTGTGTTTTCAAAACGAGATAAGCTATAATCAGCGGATAAAATGACTACAAAATGTTAAAGACGAACACGGACGGTTCAAAATGAATAAAAATAGATTCGGTTTTGGATGCAGTTACGGTCTTGAGTCATCAGAGGAGCGTGTTCAGGTCTGGGCAGCTCCATGGGACAAATAAACACACAACCGTGAATGTATGGATGTTAATGTGCTCACAAATGCATACAGTCATATACACACTCTCTTTACTCTCTCTCAACCCATCTGCATTGCCCTGGCTGTGCACCCAGGGGGACAGCAGTGACTCAGAACGAGTCATACACACACACACACACACACACACACACACAGACACACACATCACAAACTCTCACATACATGCAAACATTTGCCAAAATGCCAAACTGCGGCAAACTTTATTGGTTTCAGTCCTCTGAGCTCCTGAGTTGATCACGTTGATCTTTGTTATATTTAGAGTGAGGGTTAAATAAACTGGACTAAGCTTGGAAATAAACAGTTTTCTTCATACAGAAAACTGGTGACATGACCTTGTGATCTGTCATCACATGAGGTCACATATGACTCTCTTTTATTATCTACTATATTTTTTTTCCATTGTGTTGCTAAGCATGAACCAATTGTAACGTAACGTAACTGACGTTAAGATCAGGAGCCATAAAGGTGACAATGTGCAAACAGAAGCTAAAGTATATATTTATCAGTAATGAAGGGCACAAGCGTTAAGTCTTTCTTTGAAGCTGGATTAGAGATTAGTATTTAAATATGGTTGTTGTCGTGTCAAAATGAATCTAGGAGACACAGCCCAAAACAAGATTTTCCAAGCAACTGGCATCTTTAATCATCTCTGAGGATAATCATAAGGTCAACAATGATGAGATCCAACAACATCACTTCTCACTTATCGCCTCTTACTCAACAGCCAGATATGAAGATAAGATTAAAGTTTGCCACCAGAGCGCGGTTGTTGTGTGAATGTAGGTTGTAGATGCCTTTAAGGGACGGAGGAGAAGGGATTTTGGCTGAGTTTTCCATCCACCCCCCATCCTCATGTAGAACCATTAATCAGAGACAATATGAAGTCATCACTCCCTCATGGGATTTTACTGCCTGTAAAAATAAACCTTACATGGCTCATAAGCAGAGTTGCTGACACTGATATCACGAGCTAACAAGCTTTGGCAGCCAGTGGTGCATTCTTCTTCTTTCTCTGTGAAATTTAAAATCCAACCTGCAGATAGTAGCAGGATTTATTGGTTTTGTTTCAACACTGGTTCTTTGTAAAGCTGATAAAATGTGATGATTGGAAATAAACAGGAATCAATCAGAGGGTTCGGGGAAATGTCTGATCTCTGAGGAGATTCATATTTTCCATGAAGAGGGAGAGATGAAGGTTCCGCAACTGCCTGAATACAAGCTTGGACTGGAGAGAAGAGAAGAGAAGAGAAGAGAAGAGAAGAGAAGAGAAGAGAAGAGAAGAGAAGAGAAGAGAAGAGAAGTAAAAGCAAAAACAAGACAGAGGAAGAAGAGAAGAAAGGAAAAGAGGAAAAGATGAGAGGACAGATGGATGTATGTTGTAACAGAGAATGGGGAGGTGAAAGAGGGCGGTTAGCTGGCATGGTGTTTGCGAGCAAATGTATGCGTCACTGAAGCTATTCCAAGATGCACAAATGCTCTCTCTCTCTCTCTCTCTCTCTCTCTCTCTCTCTCTTTCTCTCTCTCTCACATACACACAAACACTCACACACACGCACACAATTTGATAGGCTTTGGCTGTTTCCTTGACAACAGTATAGTATATTTGGGGATCAGAGGTGGCAGTTGTGTGTACGTGTCTGTGTTTGATCTGTGCGTGTTCGACACAGCTGTTAAAAGTTTGTTAGTCAGGAGGGATGTGGCCAAAATTGCAAAACAAGGTCACTTATTCCGGTGAAATTGACAGCTTTGCGTCAGGCAGGGGCAGAGGGACTACTTTCTTTACACTACTGGAAGTCATCACATTTGATTAAGTTTCATAAAACAACTTTCAATCGAATAAAATAAATGAGAGACAAGTGTGTGAGTGAAGGCGCAGGAGAGGTGTCGAGTCTATTCTCAGAACAGCTAATTGCTTAGAAATTCAGTGACATCATTTCGAGACAGAGGCAACGAACTAACTCCAAAGCTCGATGGATTTGGCAAGTGCACTTCCTTAGATTTGCTGATACGAATGAACTTCACACTTCTCTGCAATTTCCAACTTGCTAATGATCCTTGCGCATCTGTGGCAACCTAATAATTGTCAAGAAGAAGCTGTTAACCCTGAAAATAAACAGGATGTTCTAATTTATTGTATTTAATTAAGGGCTATTCTCAAAGGATGCTTCTGCGAAAAGTGTCTTCTGGTTGGTGGATCTTCATATTCAAATGAAATGTTAAGTGCATATACAAACACACACACACCCAACGTGTCGCATACACCCTTAGACACACACATGCACACACAAATACACAATAGCCCCCACCTACACTTCACTACAGGAAATCAAACATTTCCTGCTGCATTTGGCACAGGATGTGAGGTTAGTAAGTCAGCGTGTTTCAGTGTATTATGAATGAGAGCCACTCTCACTGTGGACCACAGTCTCACTCACAGCACTTTTGAAGTTCTATAATCAGTGGTAATCATATTTATATGAGATGCTCCGCTCCCACACATTTGATGAATGAAAGATCTGGTGTTTATAAAAAGGCCATGATGGCACCAATGTGTACTTACATGGGTATAAAAACGATAAGATGGTAAATTGAAAAGAGGATGCATGCTGAGAGAACTGATTGATTATTCCCAAAGACTGAAGCTTTTTAAATCAATTTGTTCAAATGTTTTTCATGTGGTAATGCAAAAACGCCCACTTTATAGCTCTAATTAAACACTAAATTGCTCCTTTTGTGTGAATGTGACATGTCGCTTTGGGCAAGTGTCAAATGAATGCAATGAAATACAAAGTTAATAATCTTCAATTAATCAACTTATCTATCTAGTAAGGCCCATAAGAGATTACAGCTGACATCAACTTTTACCATTAAATCAAAAGAACTTTTCTCAGTTAAACTGTTTCATGTCAGTTATTTTGTCTTCACCTTGAGTGAAGGAAAAAAGTCTTTCCATAACTGAGGAGGCGGGGTCTGTGTTTGGCGGACAGGTGCTGATCCTGAACTCCCAGCCAGGTCATTCGACTCATGTAAAAGTGAAACATAGGCCTACTTTTGGAAATACAACAATAAAGCATTTTCTAACCTCTGTGTTGCTTGGAAATATTTTTTCCATCATACACACTAAACAAGGTTATGTTACAAATGTTACAAACACATTTCAACTGCACTTACTGCTATTTCTAACCAGCTTCAGCCATCAAACAAATACAAAAACAATGTGCTAATTTAACACATGTTCGACATGGAAATAAGACATCATCAAGAATGAGTGAGGATACTTTTCATGTGAGGGAGCTTTAGCCTCGGCCTTTTAGGATTATATGATGTCTGTAGCCGGGATGAATACATTTAAAACACATTTCAAAACAAGCTGGGAATTAATTTTAACATCAATTCAAAAATATAGCAGTAAATCTGCAACTGTTATCACTGTTAACCACATGGCTAGAATTGAAGATCAGCGGAGCTTGGCAAGGGGTCAATCAGCCGAGTGTCTGCAGAACAACAGCGTCTGCATGTGCACACTTGCATATGCTTGATCAAGCAACTACATAAAAAGAAATCTTTCCCCATCATTATTTTGTGTGCACCTATGTGCTCCTGCACTGCAAACAGGGGTCAAGTGTTGCCTTGGGGCAGAATTTTAAACACCCTACTTGTGTCAAGAATGTCGACATGAAAAACACCCCGAGGGCGAACAACATGCTCAGCAAAGCACAAATAATACACGCGTGTACACAGGACTGAAAAACAGCCAGACAAATAGACAGCAGGATGGACAGATAGATGAAGACAGAGGACGAGATACAGGGAACAAAAGGAGGCTGTTTTCCAGATAAAAACTCAGAGCCAAGCAGAGATCTTTTTACACATCGCCTGATGGTTACTATCATACCCATCTGATTTAATGATAACACCCTCCACCTCATTTCTGGGCACCGGACTCCACCAGTAATACCAGACAGCTGGGAGGCAGAAAAAGCAAAAGTGCAGTTTAACCGTTTCACTGCCAGACAGAATTGACTTGCTTGTGGTTGTCTGACTAAAAGCTTTCTCTCTCAGTCTCTATATGTTAGTGGTTTCACGCCACGGAGTATTGAAAGTGTCACTAGACCTCTCCCAGTCACGCCTGTCTCTACCACTACCTGACAGATTACTGCACAGTACGAGGAGGCATCTTTAAGTATGACCTCGGATTACTAATGTTTGGCGTGTATCTGTATAATTTGCACCTTCCTGAAATGAAACTAAATGTTCTGGTAAAACTCCTCATACATCTGGTTTACCTCGTCATTGAAAGTGCTAAAAATGAAGTGCTCACCACTTGATTTCAGTGCCTGTGCAAAGGGGATGTTTTTTTGTAGAACTTATGCCTACAAATGACTCTGCGTTTCCCCCCTGCTGTGTGTCTCCTTCCCCTTTGCTCTCATGGGATTACAAGGGGAGTTAATATGATGGGTGCAACTCACAAAAAAACATATGATAAAAAAAAAACAGATGAAGCTTGTGACTACAATTCTCTTAAATGAATGAATTTATGAATTAGCCTGTAATTTTTATAGTCATTATCAATTTTATACATTTAACATTTGCATTGGTGATGAAGAATCGTGTGTTCTCTTGTAGTATGTGAGGAACATCTTCTTGGTTGTATATTTGCTAATCTCTTATAATCTCTCTTTTTATTGAATGCATTTGCATACATCACTCTCATTAGTCACCAGTGCCATGATGCAATTGAAATTGACTGACTACTGAATAAGTGGCAACGGCAACATTGGCTGCTTTATAGGAGGTATGCTGTTAAAAAAATATTTAAATAATTATAACAAATTAAACAAAATTGTGAATTTCCCCACTGTGGGACGAATAAAGGCACATCTTATCTTAAACTGTTAATATTTGATTCAAAGATCAATCATCAGCTCGGTTATACTTTCACCAACTGTTGGCTGTTGATAACAGATCTTCTAACATGTACATTTTCAGTTTCACCCCTCACAAGACAGGCCGCCGTGGAATCTACAAAAACCGAAAACATGCAAAAACAAAATGCCCCGTGTGCGTGTGTTTGGGAGTGTACATATATGTGTCATGTTATGGGGAGGCTGAACGGGGAATGTGAATATACAAGCGACACAAATGAGTCTCTCATGTTTACGACAAGTGTCTGTGGTTGTTTTTATGAGAGGCAGCCTTAAATGTTGCTGCCTAAATGGCTTGTGTAATTAGGTAATTAGCATATCTTCCCCTTTTGCTACATGCTACTTGCGGTCAGCAGGCCAACACTACAGTTTACCTTCAGGCTTGTATTGCACTAAAAGGTCTGTAGGCTGTAATATGATGGTGACTAATCTATCAGGAAATTCTTTTTACATCATAGAGCCGTTAGATAAAAGACATTTCAGCACAAAAGGTTCACATCACACATACCCACACATCAGTAAAGGGGTTAGAACATCAGATACAGTAAAGGAAGCAGCAATATCTGCTCATTCAAGGACTGAAACACCTCTCCTCACAGTTTGATATTTGTACACAGGCTGGTACAAATTATCTCGAGGTCTGCTTATGGCGTTAAGCGGAGACATTCAGTGCACATAGATATAAAAAGCAATCACCTTTGACCGCCTTGTGTTCTCTCACTTGGCTTTCTTAGTAAGAGAACAACTGTCCTTTGACAGGAAAGTTCCTGTCTGTCTGTCTGTGTGTGTGTGTGTGTGTGCACGTGTGAATGAGTGTGTGTGAAAACCCAAGCTGGTGAACCACTTCTGGTAAATAAAATAGAAGTGGGCTTTGCTTGCTGGTGTCATCTCTACACTGTGAACCAGACAGAAAATAATGAGGTTGGCCTCTGACTGCTGAATTCAGATGAAAGTTTGAGGGGCTTGAATGACTAATTAAGAGATTAAGTTAGCATGTATTATGACTGTAATCCCTCTCACTGGGGGCAATTTGATTATGAGATTAATATTATGCTGTTTACTATGTGCTTTATGTTATAGCACTGATATATTGTGATGCAACTGCATTAGGGGCTATAAAAAAACAAATACATGTACACATACATCACCTTTTAAAGTGGCATTCAGAATAAAATAAATCCTGTAAACTGGGACAGTGTGGGCACAATCAGTGTACTATGTTATCAATATGTAAATCCCTCTGTGGAGTATAGTGCGATGTACTCACTGTTCTACTGAATGAATGAATGGGTGGGAGACTTTCAAGAGCTCATCTGTGGTTTGAGGCAGGCAAAGAAGTTAAATCATGAAACGTTGAAGCAGTTCACCCACATAAACCAACAAGTGCTCTACATTCTCCCGTTCTGCTTACTGCTTTACCACTTGTACAAGACATTCACGATAAGAAGGCAGCCATATCATATCATTCACTTCTGTTCATGTCTCTCTGCTTTATTTCCAGGAAGCAATGGAGAGCAGAAGTGCTGAGGCTTGATGATCATCAGCGGCAGTGAGAGCATCAGAATGCGCTTCAGGGCGCCTACACAGTTTCAGCCCAACTAGCATCATTGATGTCGCCAGTAACCACGCGATTAGGCACACTGTCCTTTCCCTGTTTCTACTTAGTGCCTCTTGGTAAACATTTCTCATAATGCAGGTGCTCTCAGTTGCAGGCAGGGATGCAGTTAGCAGAAAAGCAGAAAAAAATAAAGTGACAGATTTAAACAGGGTACACAAACTAATATTGCACATCAGTACATGAGTGGGTTATTAATATTTATATTAATATTTATATGAATACATTTAAAAAGAGAAATTAGAGAGAGACAGAATAATTCTTGGAAATCTGTAAAGTAACCTTATTTTTTTCAATATCAGTAAGATAATTTACCATTAACTACACTGTGTCAGCACTGAAAGATAAACATAGCCATCATCTCTCATTTAAATTACCTGCTGGGAAATTGTGTAGGCTGCAGTGAGGCTCTAACCTCAAACCAAAACCACAGCTTCTCATCGTACACGTTGAGAGTAAAATAAGCCAAGTCATTTACCAGCTACTGTGATTAATGTTACAATCTGCCCTCATGTGAATGAGCTCTCTTTCTCACAGGTGAATGCGTATTTTCGTTCCCATTTAGTTTATCATGAGCGACAAGTTTCATAGAGGAATGTTGTGTGCTGAGCAGCAGGGAGAGAAATTCACACAAGGTCAGGCTGAGATCATTTCAGGGCCACCCATCAGCTCTGAAGTGAGTGATAATAAAGAACAACCCAACACTTCACCGATTTGCACTCGTCAAAACTGATGTAACACAACCGGAGATATCTTTTTTTATTCCACATGATCTATCTTGTGAAAACCTGCCTGCATTAACCAAAATGCAACCAGACCACCGACGGTTCGACAGAGATGAGTGTGATGATAGTAGCGGAACGGAGGTCTGGCCAGCTCACTTCTTTGCAACTCCACACCCTCGGATATTTTTCATTTTTAAACTTGTAGTCATCAGACCCAGCCAGCATTAACTCAACTGACATCAAAGGTGTTATACAACTTTATTCACACATATGTAATAATACTCCCCACGACCTGTAAACAGACTTTGATGAACAAAATTAGTTCTTAAAAAAAAGCCCCATCTAGTGAATGTTGAATATTCTGAAAAGAGATGAAAACTATAAAATGGATGGTGCATATATCAAAAACATATCTTGCCACAAGTTTACATAAGGAGTTGATTGCATTATTCACCTCATGTATGACTTATCACCATTAATCATGTTGGCAGTGGTACGATTTTAAAATCTAATTTAAAATTGATCATCATCAAGTTTAATATTGTAAAAAGAACATTAGGTCCACTATAATTTTTTTTTCTTTTGAATGATGCATGTTTTCTTGTAACCCTCTGCCGATCTCATGTCCGCTAGGAATGATTCCCGGCTTGAACCTTTCCGAGCCTGCCGTTGCCACACTAACACCACGCTGGCCCATTGCCACAACTTATTGAGGAAATGAAAATGTGGCGTACCCAAATCCTCCACACCCTGGCCTCCTGCCACCCCACATTCACTTCTCCTATTTTCACACAAAGAGGAACTCTTGGCCAGCGTAAGGCGGAGGAATCAAACATCCGCAACACATCCCTCTCCTCCTGATCCACCAGTTTAGGACAAATCTGAACCCACATGTCAGCTTTGTGTGGCTTAATGAGGTGTAAAACACAGAAAAGACCAAGATGGTACTATGCTGCCTATCAAGATATAATCATGTTTTATGTGAGAATTTTATCATTTTTATAATGTTATGTGCTGAGGTTAAACTACGTTAGACTATGTCACAGCACTGCCTTTTAGTCACTTACAGTATATCAGCCTTCATAGTTTCAGAACAACAAATGATGTGTCTTGTTTGGGTGCGTTTGCAGAAAAGGGAGTGTTTCACTTCTTACTCACCTCCGTCACTTAACTATTATGTTAACTTAAAACTTGTCTATGAGCTGTCTGGGACTGGTTTTTGTGTGTGTGTTTTATAAGCTCATATCCACTTCAGGCACTTCTCCCACAAGAGCCATAAAAAATAAGTTTCCTCTCTCTCTCTCTCTCTCTCTTTTTTTTTTTTTTTTTACCAGAGAGCAGTGTCCTTTAGTGACTGGATTATGCTCATAAATGAACACTGCTTTAAACATTACAATAAAATAAAAGTGTTCTTGCCACAATAGCCGCACGACTCAAGGGATGACGACATCTGTTGGCTGTTTGGTCCACTACTTTGGCTCAGACTGAAGTATCTCACCAATTATGGGGTGGATTGACATAAAAATTTTGTCTAGACAGTCATGATCTCCAGAGGATGAATCCTAATGATTTTGGCAAAAAAAATCAAAATTTTGATTTGGCCAAAGACATGGCTGCCAACTCTTAGTCTTGTTGGGAGAATAAGACAAAGGAGGCCACAATCTCTGATAGCGTTGACTGAAAAAAGGAAGGCAAAGCTAATCTCATATTTAACACCATTGTGCTCACAGTTTCACCCCCCACTCATAATTAAGTTCACATTTTCGTCCATTTCAAACAGAAACGGCTACAATGAGCCAGCTCAATTAATAAACCAAATGGGCATGTGAAATCAGATTAGACCTAATTAAACCCCCCACTCCCTGCTGTTTGCCTTTTTTTTTACAGACTGGCAGAGTGACAGGGAGTTTAAGGCATCCGTGTAGATGGAGGGGAAGTGGGAAGGACAGCTCCATATGCGTTACATCAGCCCGGGGGGGACAGCTGGGTCCGACTGTCTTTTCCTGCCACACTCATTTGGCCCCTGCAATCATCCTGTCTTGTGCTAAAGGTCTCTCGTCGCTACAAGGCTCCTTGGCACTATCTTGGAGCTACAGACGAAGAATATGCTGATTAAATGCGCCTTCATTAAAGCGATTACATGCACAAGGCGGTTCAATTTCCCATGGGCAGCCAAATAATGAAGAGGGGGAAGAAGAGGAAAAAAGGCTTTTGGTGCAGGGATGGGGCTCAGTTCATGAAGGGGGGCTAAGGAGAAATTGCTTGTTAGTGTTAATTCAAGTGACCCACACACTCTTTAAGGACTGACTAACAGCCTTCTGACTTCTCCTCTCCTCGCGGGGACAGCCTACTTTCTGCCCTGGCGAACGCCCCTACCTGACTCACCACACCTACAGGCCGCTTCCAGGTCATCGAGCTTTCCAGTGTGGAAGACCTTGCCAAAGACACAGGAGAGGCGTTACTTCTGGTTCATTTAATAAAGCAGGCCCGTGTTTTAGTGCCTGAATAAGCTGTGGAGGTTGTGGCGGGAGGCAAGGAGGAAAGGAGGGAGTTACAGTTGTGATGAAGGCCAAATGAACATTGGTTGCTTTCAGGTGTTCTTCAGATCTGTCCTTTCCTGACAAAGTTTCGCATTTGAAATGAGTGGAGTAATCACACAGGATGGTCAGAGAGGATGATGAGATAAACAGGTTTCTGTGAATTTTCAAAGCAGAATTCATTGAAAGCATCACAATTCTTTTATCACTAATTTCATTTTCATTGTATTTTCACTATTTCGAATTTTCTGTGAAATCATCCTGACTTAGATCATTATTGAACGATTTAGCAGTTCACCTCACACTGTGGTTAAAGAAGCGCTGTCAGCTGTCTTGTCTGGTTCCAGATCACTGAATTCTCAGTGGAAAATAAAGATTTTCAAAGCATGATTCATAAGTAAATATGTACAGGTGTGTGGTTGACATTACAGACTTTCTTATAAATGACACCCTTGTTCGGTACAATATGACGAATTCAATTATTTCCTCTGATGCACGCCATCGCAGGCCTCTAACTCCCACAGCTCACTTCAGCTGCCCTCAGTCTCTCTCTAGGGCACAGCCAGCAGTCATCACGTGTCCCAGTGATGAGCTAAAAGCCAGTGAAAAAGAGAAAAAGCGTCTTTTTATGGCTCAGCCACAGGCACCTATACTGTGCTTTCACGTTTGTTTCCTTCATTTTTCTGCTACTGCTTTTGTTCTTGGTTGTCCTATCTGTCCACCTGGATCACAGCAGCGCTCAGAGACAGTGACAGAATTGCATGTATGAGGTGTTTGAACTGTGCCTATGTGAAATTTCAGTGCACGTCCCCATATAATCATGTGCATCTGAGCAAGAAATTGTTCAGAGTCTCAGAGCCAATTAAGGATCTCAAACAGGAAAGTGACATATAAATATCCAATAGTAGTGTTTCTAGCAACAATAAGCCACAGAGGACTTTTGTTTTGGTCTCACTCAATCAGGCTTAAGCCAAAAGATTCTCAGTCGTGGAATCAAAACAAAAAAATACAGCAGACCAGCAATTTATAATTCAAGTTAAATATTAGTATTAGTAATAAGTATTATCATCCTGTGAGCCTAATCTGAACAAACATTTATTGCTATGTGATACATTTTGTAATGTCTCAAAGCAGTGACTGTAGTGACCTTTGGTATGTGGATGAGGTTGTTCTGAAACTGGAACTGACCACTGAGTGACACTTCACTCTGTTTCCCTGAAACTACTTCTGTTTCTCTGTTTCCCCAGAAGTTTCTGCTGGCTGACAGGACACCTGACCGGCACATCAGACCATTGTTTCAGTGGGAGGAGCTTGGCCACAACTGACCACTGCAGGACAGCTGGCCAAACCTCAAACTTCGACTCCCACAAACAGAGGAAGTGCACAGGATACGGCTAATGTTGCCTCAGATATGCTATAAATCTTGCTTAATGTTCCAGGGAAATTCAGTGGATCTCGTGAGGCCTAATGTAACTGCTACACCTGATCTTACTCCCGGTGTGCATTGGTGCAAAGGTGATGGCAGTGGTTCAAAGGTCAACCTGATCTTATTATATGTAGGAAACACAAGAGTTTAACCTGTAATTCAAATTCAGCATCAAATGAAACTGTTGAAATTTGTATGACCACTAAACATTGCCAGATGCCTGTCATACACACATTAAAGGGCAACTCCACCAACTGTACACATGAATTTCAGTTTTCTCATTATGTGGACAGTGGCTCTTCCTGTGAAAACAGTTGTATACTCTCTTCTGTGGTTCCGCATGGGGCTTTGTCAAGTCTGGGAAAATAACCCAGATGATGTCATGGTGAAGTCATCAGGGTTGTCTCAGCATTGGTTTGAGAGTGAAGTTTCTTTTATCAGGAGGTCTATAAACAAGGGGTGTGGAGTTCGATAAAAATCAGCATTTGGGAGTCAGGAGATGTCTAAAGAAAGATGCTATTGCCAAACACAAGAGATAATATAGTTAGTTTTGTGATTCACTCATAATATTCAATAGTCTGGGAGAGTTGTTACGACCAGTCTGTTTAATGTTACAGCTGAGAGCGAGAACACTGTGGCTTTCAGTGTTGGGTGAAGTATTCCTTTAATTTTATCTATGTGGCAATTTTTTGATGAATTAAGAAGAACCTTATCCTCTTGTCACATTACTACATTTAAAAACTGAATTTGTCAAAAAAAAAAAAAAACATTGACGGAAAAAGTTTCTTGATATACTTAATATTGTTAGAGAGCATCTTTGGACATTATATCTGCGTTACCAGATTTCGCTAAAATGTGTAGCCAAGGCAGAGACAGTCTCAAAGTTAATTTCCTCTAATTTGTCTGCCATATTAGTGTCAGGATGTTCACAAGATTCCTGGCTTGTGAAAAATGGCTCCAATATTGACTTCAGTGCCTGTGAGGCAAAAGAATCTGTCATAATCCATGACGTTCACTTCTCCCATTGGAGTTTATAGACTCACGACCTGCCGCACGTCTCCAAAATGGACGGAGTGGAGGCGAAACCCATGTGACCCAGATACAGGAAATGACTCCAGGTGTCCCTTCTCTGACCTGTCTCTATTATAAGCAGAAGGTTGGAAAGTTGAACTAGACGATGTGAACGTGAACGTGGCCCTCTGGGCAGTGATTCAGGGGTCATTACCATACAGAGACAACAAAGACGTCTGTCTATCAAACAGGTGTTCAGTTCAGAAGGACATTCTTTACTCTTTACCGTCAAGGCTCAGTCATTTGTTTACACTCCATAGCAACATATTACTTAACAACTAAATACACTCGAAACAGTGAAGTAGAGGAGATGAAAAGAAAAGCACTAACGGACTAGAGTCAGGTCCAACGAGACATGAGCTACTATTACTTATTAATATTTAATCATACGATTACCTCATTCCTACAAGATTAATTACAGCAGTTTTTGATGAGCAACACTTGGCTCATTTGCTGAGCATTATCTCGTCCCATTACTGACTATTAGGCCTACCTGATAATTATCCTTAAATATTGTTTTCTTAAGCACATGAACACATAGTTTTGTCTGATACCCTGAGCATATGGCTTCCTATGCCAGACACTCATTGTTCTTCATGCATTTTTGAAGACATCACGCCCAAGACTTTTACACCACTTACCCACCCTCTCCCTGCCTGCGGGCTGAAGGAGGCAAGCAGTGCGCCTCCTCCTCCACCTCCCACATCCCAGAGTACTGGAAGAGAGCCAGGATGGGATTGGCTTCCCGCTCCTGTCAGGGAGGAACCGGTGTGCCAGGATATCCTAATATGGACTGGCCTATATCAGTTTGGATAGCATGACTCAGCACCAGAGTATATATCCTTACCAAGGGGTTGGGGATGACAGGCAAAGTGGTTCTGGAGTGGTTTGGGTGTGAGGCTGGAAAAGGATCTTTGTGTTTCTGGATGGCTTTGAGCTGTGGGACACATTTAAACTGACTCGTTATTAAATCACAAACAGTGTGGATGTGCACTTCAGGTCCTTTCTGCGTGTACCTGGACTGAGTTTTTTCCCCCCGACGCTTAATAGGCTTCGTCTTGTTTACAGTGCTTGTTCCTGGCAACAACGTCATCAGGCCTATCTGACAGCCAGGAGGCGGGACCACAGAGGAAACAACCAATGAGCAGGCTGGCCGGAGCGCGTCTCATATAAATAAAGCGGAGCGGGACGGGCGCTTGTCATTGTAGAGGAAACACAAGTTTGGAGCTCAGAGACGCAGAAAAGAGTCACGAGTGGAATGAAAACATCTGAATGAGTCACTGGACTCCGCTTTGAATCCGACTAAAGGTACAAATCGACGACTTGGTACAGTACAGTTCCACTGTTTTGGAAGTTTTGCTCTGTTTTTTTTTTTGATAGCTTTGGTCCTCTTCAGTATAATAATTCAGCGGGACTTGGTGCTGGAGATTGACTCAGTTGGAACACTGAAGCCTCGGTGTCCACGCAGCATCTCTGCAGCACTCTCTTGTATTTGACTGTCTGATTTGAAATATGTCCACAATAATGGAACAGCCTTTTTATGACGACTCGTTTCTTTCTGCTTATGGCCATCCAGGCGCAGCCCTGCCAGACTACAAGCTGCTAAAGCAGAATATGAACTTGAACTTCTCCGAGTCATATCGGAACTCAAACTTCAAGTCGCAGCACCTGCGCGCCGACGCTGATTTCTACCCGGCGGGGACGGCGGACGTGGGCTCCTTGAAGCTCGCCTCTCCGGAGCTGGAGCGCCTGATCATCCAGAACAGCAACGGGGTCATCACTACCACACCCACACCTGCTCATTACCTGTACAACCGCGGGATCACAGAGGAGCAGGAGGGCTTCGCCGACGGCTTCGTCAAAGCGTTGGACGACCTGCACAAGATGAACCAGATGGCTCCTCCGAACGTGTCCATCGGCACCGGCGGCGTCGCCTGCCCGGCTCCAGCCTCCGTGTTCGGCTCGTCCATGCAGCCGGAGCCGCTTGAGTACACCACCCTGGGCAGCTGCAGCACCAACACCAGCCTGTCCTCCGCCGCCAGCTACCCGTCCACCACCATCAGCTACCTGCCGCACCACCAGTACCACCAGCACCCCCAGGCCGTGGCGCACGGCTCCCACCACTTCCAGCACTCCCTGGCCGGCGTGGGCATCCACTCGCAGCGGTTCGGCGGCTTGAAAGAGGAGCCCCAGACGGTGCCCGACATGCAGAGCAGCGACAGCGGCTCCCCGCCGATGTCCCCGCTGGACATGGAGAACCAGGAGCGGATCAAAGCGGAGCGCAAGCGGCTGAGGAACCGGCTCGCAGCCTCCAAGTGCCGGAGGCGCAAGCTGGAGCGCATCTCCCGCCTGGAGGACAAGGTGAAGGTGCTGAAAACAGACAACGCCGGACTGTCAAACACGGCCTCCCTGCTGAGGGAGCAGGTGGCCCAGCTCAAACAGAAAGTCATGACACATGTGAGCAGTGGCTGCCAGCTCATGTTAGCGCCCAAAGTCAAGTCTTACTGAGGAGCCCATGCACTTTGAGAAACACTGGACGAGAACTGCACTGACAACACAACGAACAATTGAGACTCAGTGAAAGAACTGGACCATTACGGTTTGTGTGGGCTGACGAGAAGCCTGCACAGAAACCACACGAGACTAAAACACTTCGGGCATTTTTGAACAAGTTATTAAAAGTGTCGTCTTGGCTTTGCCTGTTTACATTTTACTTTAATTTGTGATTCACTCTTATGTAAGTTATTTGTGTTTGTCAGGTTGAGCCTGACGAGCCTGTGCTTTTTTTTGTACTTGTACAGTATATATTTAAGTAAATGAAATTATGAAACCGAGAAAAAACGTGGTGTTGTTTCTTATTGAGGTTATGTGTATTTTAAAATGTCAGCTCTCTGGAAGTTTTACAGGAGATAATTTTCTTTAAAATAACCACAATCTCGCTGATCAGCAGTTAAAGTTTACTACAGCAGCTCATCGTCCCAGTGTAGGATTGTTTCCGTGTTGACGTACACGCGTCAATCCAAATATGGTCAATTTGGCTACCTACGTCACAATGCGAAAAGGTTTCCGGGAACCCCCTCCTACACTGCCGGTCAAAAAATGCTGCTCTCTCCCCTTCACGCCCCCTTCACACCACAATGTGTGTGTGTGTGTACGTGAATTAAGCGATTTGTCAATGAGCGGTTCAGCGAGTTAAGGGAGTTTCCCCAATCTGCTTTCAGTTTCCCAAAACAAGACGCGAAAGATCGAGTTCAGGAAAAATGGTCGAAAAAAGTTCCACACAAACGCGCAGAGAATAGACTGATGGTTGAGAGACTGAAGTGATAAGTGGTGCCAAAACAAGCTGTTAGAATGAAATAATGGCGAGTAGAAGTGATGAATTATATATAGGACTCACATGTGACAAGTTATATAAACTATACATTTTGGGACAAAATCAGGATTACTTCATCTGGACTGTATTTTATACTATGTTTTTACTCCAGTAAATAGATGGACTGTGGTTAATCAGGTGCCATCCAATATTAATTCCCCAGGGAATGAGGGGAAAATGATCATTACTCTGCAAAAGGATAAAAACTATGGGACACATATGGATAACTATTGTCAAACATCGACCTGTGTAGCTGGGACAGTCATACAGGTCTGTGGTAAATCAGGTCCAGCAATCCAGTCTTTCCCAATGAGCTGCAGTGCCATTTGGCAATGTTAGGTTGTTGTGCTGAGTCAAACCGCAATAACTCTAACATTAACAAAGACTTCACAGCCTTGTGACGTACTTGGATCCTCGGACTAGTACAACAAGTTAAATCCAAAAATGTCTGTTGGTGTAATACTTTCAAGGTGTGAAGTTACCAAACAAGTAGGCACCAAGAACAACTTCAGGAAGATTTATGGCACCACCTAGAGGTCACACGTGGAATGACTTTCACGTTATAATGCTCTGCGGGGTTTGACAGACAAAACACACTTAGTCACAATTTTCCAGCTCTTTTAATAAAGATGGTAACAACTTATTCAAGACAGCAAGGAAAAATATTGATACTTTTTTTCTGAAAAAAGGAACAAAACTAAACTTTCAGTGCTTTAGACTATGAGGTCGCCCCACCAATTGTACATTGGACGTACAAAGATAAGATTTGCAAAAAAAGATTTATGACAACTTGAGAAATGCTGTTGGGTTAAAACATTAAATTGGACGTCATGAGATACTGCTTCAAAGGGACACCTCTTATCTGAAGACAAGTGCTACAGTTAGTCAGCTAGAAGACCTTCACATTTACTGCTTAGAGAAGAAATCTTTGCTCTTCTCAACGTCGGGGATGATCGTATCGCTCCCGGGTTTCCATCCAGCAGGGCACACTGTGGGGAAGAGAAGGGATAAAGTTTACCACAAGGCGTAAGTGACAGACATTGAACTTTGGACACACTGAGGAAAAGGTACACGTGTAAATACCCAGGAGGGTAAGCTATTAATGCAAGGTTATGTCAGTTTACAGCCACAGGTGAACTTATTTCTTCATTTTACTCTCAAATATATACATGCTGTGTATGGGACTGTGGTGCAAATTATCTAAACCAATGCATAACATCTAAAAGGTTACGTTAAAAAGTAGGGGTAGCTAGGGTGTTTATACTAGACGTGCGTGTAATCAAGTTGCAAATAAATAAGCAAAATAAGCTTAAAGTGCAACACAACAAGAACAAATCTATAAACCAACAACAGTGAAGGTGAGAGAGGATTTCAACAGTCATAGGTTTAACATCTGAGTCGGATGAACTTTTAACCATCTGTACAAAAAAATAATGCGGACACTCAGCTCGAACTTGACCGATTCATGGTCTGTCAATCACACATCAAAAGGGAAGAGCAGTACTCCATATTTAATTATCTGACACCACATTTTATGACTAGTCAAAACTAAATGTCTGAGCCGGGATATAAATGATACATTTTAGCTTCTTTTAAAAAAATACAACACACACAACATGTAAACAACTACGGCCACAAACATGATTAATGCCTTTAGTTACAAAATCATGATTTTGAATTTCCTGTAAAAAAGATCTTTAAAATAGAGGATAAAAGCTTTTTAAAAAAGGGGAACTAAAAGCTTGAGCATTTACATGTAATACCGGAGTGTGACGATTAAACAAACTGAAGCTCAAACATCAAACTGGGGGCATTTCCAGGGAATTCACTCACCTTCTCCATGCTTGTCAGTGTGCTGGAAGGCCTGGACCAGGCGCAGAGTTTCATCCACAGAGCGACCCACGGGCAAGTCATTGATGGTGATCTGCCTCAGGATGCCCTTGTCATCAATCACAAACAGACCCCTGAGAGGCACAAACTGAGGTTATAGAAGCACACAAAGCTGTTACATCCACACCCTTTAGCCTCTGCACAGTTTCAGTCCTTACTTAAGTCATTATAATAATGACCATAGAGCAGAGTGGGTATTACATTCTACCAAGCTCCCACTAGACGGTGATGTAAGCAGTCTGTCTAACCTGTAGGCGATGCCATCGTCTTCCTTCAGCACACCATAGTCTCTGGAGATGCTTTTGGTGAGGTCTGCCACAAGGGGGATTTTCATGGCACCCAGACCTCCCTGCTTCCTTGGCATGTTGATCCTGTGGTAAAAAAGTGACAATAGAATTAGCAAATCAAAAACCCATTTATTGTTTTAAGCGCACAAAGGGCACCAGCGTTACAACACTGTGTTACTCTTACTTATTTTATTGCACTGTACTTCAGGTATTTTAAGAAATTAGGATCCTCAAAGTGATTTTGCAAATAGAGGACTTAGTAGCTTCAAAGTTACCTAAATGGAAAAATATAAATTGACTAAATGAACAAATTAATTGAATTCCTTCTACAAACTGAAAAGCTAAGATCTAACTTGAATAATTAATGCAGTGCATGAGGGAATTGCTGCTTAAAAACTAAAAAGACAACAGAACATGGGACAGCTGAGGCACAAAATTTGTCAAATGATATATATAAATCCTAAAACAATACTGTACACTACAACCAGAATTCTGCAGAGTAATTCTGGTTGACTTTCAAATTCCTTTCAGCTTTTGATTCTTTCTAGAAAGTGCAGTTTGATCGAAAGACCGTTGCCTCTTATCAGTTTATCAAGACTCAGAACTTATCAAGTGCATGCAGCAGAAGCACAGTGATAGGAGATAAACTAGGGTAAACTGGGGTTCTTACAAAAAACTTGTATCAATAATGGAGTAATTAAAAATGGCCAACAAGGCATGTCCTGATCTCAGTCAATTAATAATAAAATGTCAGCGTTTGCATGTGATATTTTTATTTTCCTACATACCACAGCTGACCAGTGCAAATACAAATGCTGAAACACATTTTATTTTTCAAAAATATTAGTATATCACAGGCACAGTTTACGTGAAAAATAATGACTGAAATAAAGACAAAGAACTTTTTCTTAAAGCAGCTCGGCTTACTCCATTTGTTGATGCATGTCGGCTGCCCACTGCATACAAGCCCACAAATTACAGTAAAACTCAAGTCATTATATTTCCTTCCAGTCAGCAGGATTTCTCACCATGCCAAGTGACTGAAGTGAGAGTCTATGGAGCAGCCGATAACCTCGCAGCCAAGACTGCGGAACTCCTCTGCCCTGTCACTGAAAGCCACGATCTCAGTAGGACACACAAATGTGAAGTCCAGGGGGTAGAAGAAGAAGATCACATACTTCCCTGAAGAGGAGAGAGGGGAGAACATGAGGCATGCTTCTAGTCAAGCCACACTAGAAGTAGTAGCAAATGAGTGTAAATACCTCTACTACTACTGGCGTACAAAGCTTTGAGAAATAACACTCTTACCTCTGTAGTCTGACAGCTTGATGTCCTTAAACTGTCCATCCACTACAGCTGTGGCGCTGAAGTCTGGGGCAGGCTTGCCAATCTGAGCGTTTCCAGCAGACATGCTGTTGGTGGTAAATGACTGAGAGAGTGATGACAGATATAGTTACTAGAACATTCCTGATGTTCACACACCATCATAGATAAGTTGAGCTGGATGGAGCCTCAGGCACCACCTGTAGCTCTGACAGCAACAACACCCTCAGGAGACATGAGGCAAAAGAACAAATATGACATTTTGACTAAAAACACCAAGTGCTGGAGGCTTAACCAGACAGCCAGGTCCTGCAGCGCTTTGATGAATGTGCACAGCTTGAAAGCGGGTTCAGATAGGCAAACCATGTAAAGTCACATGCAAGTCATGTTCAGCTAGCAGGGAACAATAGCCTGTTAAGAAGCTTATATAACCACCATCCGCTCGAACCATAAAGAGGATATGTAATGGATGTATTTGCACATGTTTTTATAAGAGGGGTGCACTTATGATTTCAAAGTTGCAGGTTTAATCTTTGCAATAATATAGAAATGCAGGATATAGAGAATATTACACATTTAGCAGTCTTGATCCAATTAGGCCTTCACATGTTTATTCTTTTATACATTTACAGTAAAGTTTTGAAATAATCAACATGTGCATATGACAAAACTCTTATCTGGTCTTTATGTCATTATTCAAAAAGAGACAAAAAGCTGATAATTCTTTCAAGTCCTGAATGATTTACAGAGGGATGGTTGAGCAGCACAATTGATCGGTCAAAGTTCAGCGGTGTGGCTCAAAGGTTGACAAACAGTGAAGAGGACATTGACCGGTCTGCTCTGCAAGCTGCAGCTCGGGGACAAAGAAGGAGCCAGAAACAGGCCCAAATACTTAAGAAGGAGGGAGCAGCTGACCCGCAGCGCCGGGCTAGCTTAACGTTAGCTCACTGCACTGCACCGGTTTCTTTGTTATCTTCCTGCTCCAGGCTGAACGCTGGCTCCTCCGGGGCCGAGCCGTGCACACACGATGTGAACTCCTGACAGAAAACAATCACACAAACATGTAATTTCAAACTCACCTGTCTTAATGTAAAGTCGAGAAGAGGTAGGCAGAGCTGGGGTCTGCTGCTGGCAGGAGAAGAGAGCAGTTGGAGCGGCTAGTACGGCAAGTAGGCAGGGCCAGCTGCGGCCTCCGGAACTTATAGTCACCCCCTTCAAAATAAAAGTTGAGATTGCATTGTGTCCATGTCAGTGACTGTCAGCCTACTACTCACACTTCAGGTTAATATTTTACAAAGAAATTAGATGATGATGAGTTGTTATGATTTGAACAACCCAGCAGGGCATAAAGTAATACAAGTTGGCTACATATCCATCTACAACATTACAGTTTTTTCCATAATTACTTTAGCACATTATTGGTGCAATTCTCAAAACATTAAGAACAATCATATCATTTACTACTCAGCAGCACAGAAAGTCATTTGTCTTGCTAAAGACAATCAAAACTTTTAAATCATGTCCAAAAGTAAATAATTTCATTCTCCTAATATGAATTCATCACTGTCATCAAAATAATACGTCCCTTTATCATGTAGGTCAAGACACTGTCTAAGGAACTGAGCTATGACACAGAAAACTGACTTCTCAGTGAAGTCCTCTGTACACACAGTATTACACTGATGAAGTCAAATAACCTCTTCAGGCAGCAGACTAAACTCATCTCATAGAAACACCAGCTTCTATTCACAGACTTCTCCTTCTTCAGAGTAGGAACTTAAAGTAATGAAAAACTGAAAATATGAAAATGAAAATGATTCAACAAATTCATGTAAATCATGAACTAATTAGAAATTCAATTTGAAAATGTAAATTCAGTCCAACAGTCATTTGCCGGCCAATCACTTCTGTCTATGAGGTCACAGAATTTTATATAATATATTTCCTGATAATACACAAAAACAGCTTTTGGCATTTTGCAACCCTCCAATACATGTGTCTGCTGTGATGTCCTCACAGGCAAAGAAAGAAGCATGATATTAGTTTCCAAAATATGAACACGAGGACACTGTGAGGGCTTCAGACATGTGACTAACCAGGCTGGTGGAGTGCTGCTTCATCTATCCTCATCATCCTCCAGTTTTGCAGACACACTCTCTGGCTGGATACAAACCTTTTTGCCTCATCGGGAGTCATGGCCTTGGATGCAACATTGCAGAGCTCTAAACTGCAGACACTCTTGTTCTAGCAGACAGGCTGCTGAGAGGTGGTTGGCTCAGCCTCCTTCATGTCAGCTGTCAGGTTTTTAATATCACTATTTTGGTTGCTATCAGTGTGCTGCTCAAGCTCAGTCTTTATTGACTCAAAATTTGGCCCATCAAACAGACATGCACATTAGTTAAACAGAATAAAAATGAAATACCACCTTAAAAAAATATCACACACAATAGCAGTGAAACAGTGAGGCCGAAGTTTTGACAATAAGTACAAATAAATTGAAAGGTCAAAATAGTAACAAGTTAAGAAAATAAAGGAAGGCAATATTGCAGATATTAATATTAACAAGGCTCATGTTGTTGTGTCACTCCTCTTTCGTTATTTCTGATATCATGAACATGATCATTTTTATGTGAATTTCCCCACTGTGGGACGAATAAAGGCTTATCTTATCTTATCTTATTTTATCTTATCTTATCTTATCTTATGAAAGTGTAGAAGTTGGCAGACTGATGAGTCTGAGATCAGAGAAAGCATTTAGTTATTTCATTACTTAATTAGCTGCCATACCATCAGAGGAGCACTGTAGGTCAGACATCCCATTGTCACATGATACTCTTCATTCTATACACTGCTGCAGGGATATTTGATACTCTATTTCTGCTGCAACACTTGCAGGGGATTTGGTGGTTTTATTTAGTAACTTGATACATGAATCTATTAATATTTAATTAATAATAAATTAAAATAATTATCTGAGGATTCAAGCATCTCCAAACTGCTTGTCAGACTCTACGAGGCTGAACTTGGTCACTTCAATACGACCACAAAGTAGATTTCCATATGCTTTTTTCATTCTTGAAGAATCTCATGTAATAAAATCTAGCTGTCAAAGAAGGATGACATTTCCTGGGATGCTCCCTTAGATTTTGATCAACTGAACAATTTCAACATCCTTCTCTGTACTTGCATTCATGTTATAAAAGGTTAAAACAAGCTTGTGATGCTTGACCACCAGGAAAAATCAGATGACTCCTGAGGTGAGGGTGGATCTGAACCTGACCAATCTTATTCTTATTCTTATTTTAGATACATGTCAAAAATAGTGAGTGAGAAAATAAGAGTGTACAATTGTGTGTAAAAGTGTTTGGCTTGACCACTTGAAACAGAAAACCACATATTTAAGTCATGAGTATTTATTATCATTTACAGAAAAATTACAGCCGAAGAAATATTTTGGAATTAAAAGTAGACTTAAAAGTAGACTTCATTAACATTTTATGCAAGTTGCTTCTAAGGACAAGGTGACATGAAATGCACATTTATGTATGAGGGTATAGTGATGAGTGAAGGACTACAGGAAAAAAAACTGACATCTTTAAACTAGCCTCGAATACAAATGTGTGGACAATTTATAGCTGTAGAAACAGAAAAACAACTGGCAAAAGGAAAACGTAATGAACATAGCACTGAATAACAATTAGTACTCTAAATATTAATTATGAAATAGTAACTAACATAGAAACATTCATTTTACTCTAAAAGAAATAAAAATATAAATAAAAAGAAAATAAATAATTAAGTGTTTGTTTACATACTAGTAATATTATATGATTGATCTTTATTTGAGACAATAGTTAGTAGTCATTAAAAAATAAAGCAGTATTAATTCATATACAGTGAACTAATTCAACCCCCGGCCTTTATTTGTTGATGGTCACTAGGGGGCACATGTGGCCACCTGAAGGTCTAGTGTTATAGCCCCAGGGCTTTTATTTTGAAAAAAAAAAAAGCGCTTCACCGGGACTGTGTGAACCACTTCTTCCGCTAAGCTTGTCAGTAGGAGTGAAGCTGATGTGCTGAAGCGGTTTGCTCGGGCTATTAGGTAAATTCACTTTTATCAATTGATCGGATTGATATTTATTGTTTAATTTCCAGTCCCGAGCGTCGGGTGCTTAACTAGTCGCTATTTCGACAAAATGAAATGTAATTTGATCTAGCATGTAGCTAACGTTAGCATGCTGCCATAGCAAAACAAAGGGTGCCACAGAGGTGTCCTGAGTTAGCTTTGAACTCGTAGCTTTAACTTATAAGGATGCTTCGACCACTTACATTTTATAATTAGCCTTTTTACTTTTTTTTTACTGTCAGACACAAACATGCGAACATTGCAGTAAGAAATAAGTCAGTTTCTCGAGCAGTGAATGTGATTAGAAGTTTCAAAACGGATGTAAGAGTCTACTGTTGTTTCGAAGTTACAGTCGTGTCACGTTATTGACTGTCAGAGCAACAAGTTTGAGTTTTTATTCACCACTGTCTGAGTCTGGATATTAATGGGAAGTTTAGTTTGCATTCCTGGATGCTATGCCAACTAAGAATACACGATATGCAACGCTAATAATCATATATAATTTTTAAACCTGAATGATGTTTTTAATGTATATCATCCTCTTCCACTTCACAGGATCCACAGGAAGTCAACCTTATCATCCCTTAATATAAACTCTACATCATCAATAGCCATGGATTCACAAGGTAAGAGAGACTCTTATACTATAAATGTGCAACCAATTATTATATTTTTTTTTTATGTCACAAGAGTCTGAATGTGCTCATGCTGTCTGTCCTGTTGATTTTATTAAATGACTTATCACCATCATTAGACGTCGGTCATAGCAATTATAGTGGATGTGATCCTTGATCAGTAGTTGCAGTCAGCAGTAATGAAACAGAACTCAGGCCTTGCCTCATTTCTTGTTTAATTTCTCATTCAATTATAATACATTTCACCATATTCATAAAGTTGTGCCTTACACTTTTCCAAATGCTTTATTTTTTGATAATGTTACTCAGCAAATGTTTGCACTGTGAGGTACAGTTTTTTTTAAGGTTTTATGTGGCACTGTTCAGCTTTTTTTTTCTTGAAATAGTAACTGAAGTTCTCCAATTTAGTTTGTAATGACAAGCTCCCATCTGAACTTCCCCACAGCAACCCCACAGCCGGTCATGTGTGAGGTCTGTGGAACATACTTCGAGACACGTCGAGGGCTCTCCAGCCACGCCCGCCTCCACCTACGGCAGCTCGGTGTGACGTTGTCAGAAAGCAGCGGAGCTCCCATCGAACTCCTGTACCAGCTCATCCAGGAGAGAGATGGCTCCCTCCCCAATTTCAAAGCAGACTCCTCTGTAGCTGGGCGGAGCTCTCCTGACAAAACATCCGAGGAGGAGTCCAGGACACCATCAGAACCAGAGGACAGGAGTGCTAACAAAGCAGGGAGTAGTGTCATGACGACCCCAATAAAGATGGATCATCGGGGATCTCCAGCAAGGCTGAAAGAGTCAGAAACCTCTCTCCTCCCCTCGTCCCCCTCTGGTCTTAGGCTGATTGAGTATAGACTAAGTGAAGGCAGCAGCTCATCCTCCTCAGAGTACCAGGCAGCAACTAAGCCACTGTGGGCGCCACTTGAAACGGACGCACCCATCACCTTAAGTATGGTTGAATTCTGTTGATTATGTGACATGATTGATACCACATAGTTATTATGTATCATCCTTGCTTGTGTAAAGTTAACATGGTGCTATTGTTTCAATGTGACTGGGTACCTTTATCATTTTCTCCAGACACCAAAGATGAGGTCTACGTGTGCCAACTTTGTGGCTGCTGGTACGAGACACGCAAAGGCCTGTCTAGCCATGCTCGGGCCCATCTGCGCCACATTGGAATCCCTGACAGCGACATCAAGGGCAGCCCTATTGATCTTCTTTACCAGATCATGGAGGAAGAGGACCTCAAGCCCATCAGAAGTGAGCAGCAGGAGGAGCTCACCTCAGACAGTCCCCCCGGATCCTCCTCCAAACGTCCCTCCAATCTGTCCTCTCCACCTGCGTCTCCTCCCAGCAAACGTCCCTCCAATCTGTCCTCTTTACGTGCGTCTCCTCCCAGCAAACGGCCCAGAACATCAGAGGATTGTACCTGTATTCTATGCGGGGAGGAGTTTGAGAATCGCAAAGGCCTGGCCTGCCACGCCCGCTGTCACTTGCGTCAGCTCGGAGTGGTCGACCTGATGGGGAAAAGCTCTGCAATTGACACCCTCCAGGAACTGATCAGCAGTGGCATGCTAGAACCTGTACGCCGTCCCAAAACAAAAAGTACAACCAACTCATCTGTGGCGCCATCACCTGCAGCCCAGGCTCTGTCTCCAGCTTCAGGCCAATGGCAGACCTCCCTGCCCTCCACATCTCTCTCCCCAAGCCCTGCAAAAGGCTTTCCTCAACCTCCTGTTAACAGGGCCCCAAAGGCTAAGAAAGGCTTTCGGCTAGCAGTAGACCCCCTTCATAGGAAGCCTAAGCCTGAGCCTGTGGAGATTGAGGTGTCCGTTCAACCGAAAGCATCCGGCACTAACAGCAGCTCTCCCATACAGAAGTCACCTACTTCTGCTGCTGTTACTTCAAAGCCTCTAAATGCAGGTAAAGCAGAGAGCCGTTAATACTAAATCAGCTGTAAATGCTAGTTGTTTGGTACCATATCATGTTATTACATGCTCCAATTGAGCTAATATTTTACAACTCTGATTACAAAAAAATGGGACACTGTGTAAAACATAAATAAAACAGAATGTGATAATAAGCTGTTTGTGTATGTACCAAATTTTGGCTGTGAGCTCTTAATTTCACCTCCACCATTTCTCAGTGTCCTCCACAGATGTACACTCCCCGCCGACAGTTCTTTGCGATTTCTGTGGCCAGCTGTTTGATACCCGTAAAGCCCTGTCATGCCATGCCCGCGCCCATCTGCGCCAGCTCGGCCTCACCTGGTCAATCAAAACGTCACCGATCGACCTCCTCAAAAAGGTCATGATACACGGTGCAGAAGGCAGGAAAGAGTCTGCAGCCAGTGAGTCATCGGGCAAAGCCACTTCGACCCCTCAAAGCTCCAGAAGGTCTCTGGACAGCCTCCAGTCAAGGGAAGCAGCCACCAAACCCTGCACCTCTCCTCTCGATTATTCCATGAAAGAGAAATCCCCATCTGGCAAGAGTGGAGCCTCACACCCAGGTAAGAGATTAACACCAGCATAATGACTGTATTGCAACACAATGATTCGGCTTTGTATGTCAGTTAACAAGCATGCTGTATGATGGTGATCTACCTTGTTGTACCTTTACTAAGATAAACATGAGCATTGTGTAAATCCTACATATACTGTCCTGGTGCCATGAATACTCACTAAATACTCACCAAGTATATGTTAGTTCACAACTGATAATAATCCCTTAACAAATGAACAGGTTACTCTTATGTGAGTTACATTTGTTTGTTTTAGGAAATGACTGAGCCTTTAAAAAAAAATGACACATATATAATTGTGACCTGTTAAAGACTTAAGTCTTAGGCAGCAAACAAATATGGCTTTATTCAAAAGACAGGGTAGCGAATTTGTAAAGTATTGACAGACTAATACATAGTTGGTTTTGGTATTTTCACTGGATTTGAAAACAGAACAACCAGCCTCGTTCTTTAAAAACTCGCACCTTGAGGTTAAAGATTAGACAAGCATTCGTCTTTTACCTCAACATGAAGACAGAACTCTTGCAGTCACTCTGCTGTCCGTTTAACTGTCTTGCTGTTTCTACCTGCATGCACTGAAATCCACATGCACATTTCATGGCAGCTTTTGAAAACACTTTCTGGTTGACGAGATGAACGCACTCACGGAGGTAGTCAGGATTGAACAGGTTCAACATATGGGGATGAGCCACAAATTTTATTTTGAATGAACTAGTAATAGATGCCTAATCTGTCATTGGTAATGCAGATACTGCTTCTCATTTCAAAATCTTTCACCTTCTCTGCGTCAGATGCATCCTGTGAGCTTTGCGGGTTTGATTTTGAAAACCGGAAGGCCCTGGCCAGTCATGCACGGGCCCATCTCCGACAGCTGGGAATCATTGAGTGGAAAGCCGATGGAGCGACTTCGCCTATCGAACTCCTCAGTGAGTTGATCCGGAAGGACCCGGTCAAGGTGGCAGCAATAACCCGACGCTATCGTATGGGAGATCTTTATATCAAGAAGGTGGGCTTGGCTCTGAAATATGTTTAAAATAATACCTTATTCAGATTTGAATACTAAAGGACTGTTTATTCATTTTTCTTTCAGGCTCAGAGAGGCACTGCATCGCCCTCTCTGTCCACAGACTCTGATTCTGTATCAGGATGCAGCCTGAAGCCTTCAGTGCAACACCCTGAGCACAAGGTTCGCAGGGAGGACTCAGGTGTGACTGCAGGCTCATCCAGGCAGTCACAAGGACACACACGGTCTATGGCAGCCCACGGTGAACCCGGTGTGCACTCCCCAAGGGGTGAGATACAGATATACTGTAACAAAAAATTTAAAAAATTACATTTTCTTCCTGCATGATCTAATGCCCTTCTGTGTGGTTTCAGGGGTCCATCCACCAAAACACACAGTGCCTGCACAGGAAGAAAATTCCCAGCAACCGTCTCGGTCAGGCAGCATCCCTGCTATGTTGCCAAAGCCCCCACTAACACCGCTGGTCAAACTGGTGGGCAAAGTCTACTCCCTGAAGTGCAGGTCAGTCTGTATATTATCACATTCCCACTGCAGTTAGTGAATAATAGGGTTTAGACAAATAGACCAATAGGTTTTGTGTAGGTGCAACAACAAGCGGCCGAAATGAGCTTCCTGCGCAGGGTGGCTGGGCGCTCCCTTAGAGATAGGGTGAGGAGCTCAGTCACCAGGGAGGAGCTCGGAGTAGAGTAGTACTCCTCCACGTCGAGAGGAGTCAGTTGAGGTGGCTTGGACATCTGTTCCTTATGCCTTTGGGACGCCTCCCTGGGGAGGTGTTCCGGGCATGTCCCACCAGGAGGAGGCCTCGGGGTAGACCTAGGACACGCTGGAGGGACTATGTCTCTCGGCTGGCCTGGGAATGCCTCGGGGTCCCACTGGAAGAGCTGGAAGAGATGTCTGGGGCGAGGGAAGTCTGGGCCTCTTTGCTCAGACTGCTGCCTCCGCGACCCGGCCCCGGATAAGCGGTAGTTAATGGATGCATGGATAGGTGCAACAAGACACAGAGGCATCCAGAATATTTCCATTAAATACACAGAGTTTGAATTTCTCTCAGAAGCTTCAGATAGCTTCAATGAAGATTTGGGGCGGCTATAGCTCAGGAGGTAGAGCAGTTGTCAACCAGTCAGAAGGTTGGTGGTTCGATCCCTGGCTCCTGCAGCCTATGTGTCGAAGCGTCCTTGGGCAAGATACTGAACCCCTAATTGCCCCCAATGGCTGTTCCATTGGTATGTCAATGTACGTCGCTTTGGATAAAAGCGTCTGCTAAATAAAATTGTAGAATTGTAAATTGTAGTTTAATCAAGAAGATACAGAACGTTAATACATATGTGGCACTGTCAGACAACGTGGAATAAGATGATTTTAACAACCTTAAAGTTACTTAAGTGGAAGCAACAAGGAGCAACTGTATACTCAGGGGATTAATCTGGACAAAAAAAACTATGAATCACAATTCACTCTATTATTCTACAATTTCATTTATTCATCAAGAACTTAGTACCTTATTTAATGCAGTTTAGATCACACTCCCCTCTTTATGCTCCTGTCCAGGTTCTGTGCAGAGGTGTTTCATGGACCTCTGTCTGTTCAAGAGCAGTGGATCACACACCTGCAGAAACACATCCTGTCACTGGGCTACAAAGGCAAAGCATCTCCTCCCGCTGCACCGGTGGCAGCTCCAGCACTCGTCCATCCAGTGGCTGTCTAGTCCAGAAATCTAGTTTGAGATAGCAAATTGAAAGTATAGTACAAATGAGATGTTCCCTTTTTGTCCTGGAGAGGACAACCATGAGCCATATGAGGAAAACAGCAGAATGTAATCCACTCAGGTAAAATCCACTACTTACAATAGATCACAGTATCGATCACTGGATGCTTATGGAAAGAACAAACGATGGTTTATCCCTCATGTTGATGCTGGTGATTAGTGCGTTCCTCCTCCTGCTAATTCCTTCCATTTGTACAGATGTTACATTTTTTAAATATGATTCAGTGTCCAGCACTGAGAGAATAATTCCAGTCAATGTTTTTGCTCTCCTGCTGAGTAGACTGGTCTGATCTCCAATCACTGTGATATATTTTTTCTCCTTTATAGGTCTTTGAATGGAGTCTTGTTCTATAAATTCATTTTTAAATGTTTTACTACAAATCTGGAAGGATTCAATTTATTCTTAAACAGATTTTTTTTTGAATAAAACAACAGTGATAGACACAGAATTTGTATCCAGCTGTTGACAGCTTAGTTGATAAAAGGTTATCCGTCATGAAATGTCCTAAAATTCAAAGCCTCAACCACCTTGACCCCAGAGACACTGTGTATCATTCTTGCCATTTTCTTCAGGTATAACTGTTATTCTAGTACTGTTTTCTTGTCTTTTTACATATCTTTTTTTTGACACTTATGTAAATTAAATTCTGTAATTTGATTGTAGATAACCAGGAGTGTACTCTTTTTGTTGTTGTGATGTCATATTTTATTTTATTGTAATTATTTTGTGTGGCATTCTATGCTCTTATTAGAGATTGTAGAGTATAGAGTTGACAGGAAATGAGGAGAGAGATGGGGAATGAAATGCATGAAAGGTCAGACACAAATCTGGGATGTTGTGGTTCATGGTCGTCATTTTAAACCCCTCGCCACAAGTCATATTTTATTATTGCTCAAGTTTAAGATACTGACAGGCCTTGAGGTTGTGTCACTCACCATTGGTGGTGTACAGTAAATTAACTAATAACAACTAGAATTCAGAAAATAAAAAGATTGTTTAGTCTTACTATTTTTTCATGCACAAGTAAGAAAAAGTTAATTAACTTAAGAGTTCGTTTCCAAGCTAAATGGAAGCTTTGGCCATGTCAGCCATCAGTGCTGTAAGTATAAAAAAAAAAGCAAGCAAAAGTTGCGAAAGGTTTGGTTTGGAGAAGTCATTATGTGTGAGTTTATCTATGATGTTACATAACGGACCACATAGTATGAGAAAACATTGTTGTTCATGCCGCCACTTTCACTTTCCCTCTCATCCAAAACCTCCTTATTGTTGTGTTTCTGGCTTGTTTGGCATTTCAAGCTTTCACACTTCGGCCCACCAGAATGTAACTCCCCCTCTTGAAAGAATGAAAAGCTCAGTGTTTAAAAAGTGTTATTCAGCTGTACTGTACTGCACCATATTTCTCCACACTCCTCAATCCATCTTTTCTGATGGTAGTTTTTTAAAAAGTCCTTTGTTTACATATTCCCTGAAACATAGAGGCTTAATGTTCCCTCTGTGCCAGTTTGTGTTGTAACACTATCTCTCTTTTGGTTAAACAAACAATCCAAAACCAATACATTTGTCAGAGCGCTGCAGTCTGAAAAGCTGCACATTCAACATTAGAGATGAGTGTGTTTTTTTGTTTTGATGTTCTTGTAAACCAGGACCTCACCAATGTAAGTATGTGTTCCTCTACTCCTCACTCCTCAAAATGTTTCCAATTGTTGACATGGTGTTGTTGATAAGTCAGTTTCTTTATATAGCACCAAATCATAACAGAAGTTCTAACAGGGCACCGCACTCTTTGTAATTTTATTTACAGAGACCCAACAGTGATGATGGCTGTGAGGAAAAACTCTTTTAACAGGCTGAAACCTTGAGCAGAACCAAACTAAAAGTAATAATATTAATAATGATCTTAAAAATAACAAAGAGTGTGATAATTAGTGACTGGGAGGAGTGGATTCATTTAGAGCAACACATTCATCCTGACAGCCAGGTTTCAGTAAGACAAAATAAGTCAATATGATAATCATCGAATAATTTAGCTTTAGATGACAGGGATCACAGGGAGTCCACATTTCATGTTTAACTCCTGTTTACTTGTTTAATGAATTTAATGGTCTTGATGTCAGCATTGACTTTAAAAAGTCTGTTTTTTTTCTTTCTAAATATCTGACCTCATAACAAAATCAAATATTGCGTCTCCATAATGCTCATAATGCTCTTGATTTGATTTCCTCCACTCTCCAGGGCCATAGCCACCATTGCACTGATAAAGTGTCATTAATCTTGAAACCTGTAGGGCTCCTGCAGTAGGTCCTCCAGCCTTTAATGCTCTGAGGGTGTGAATCGCTCAGCTGGAGGAAGGGAAGAGGTTTAAGTTGCCAAGCTCTGCACACACCATAAAGATTGAACAACCTCTGTGTCTGACTCTCAAAAAATGATATAGTTTTTACATTTTCAAAAGCTGCAAAATACATTTAATAAAAACCCCTTTTAATTCAAAGTAATGCCTTACTATCTTTTATTACCACTATGTATTACTGCAGTATGTCCACAAATACCACAGATTGAAATCTATGAGACAGCTGAAGTGTGTCTCACACTCTATTTATTCCTTTTGTTCAGATACGAAAAAAGTAATTTTTTAAAAATTGAATTCAAGGCAATCTTTGTGCATATGTGGTTCTTTTTTGAACCTGCATAGACCCTTTGTTCTGCGATGAAGTTTAGGAGACCCCTCACAGCAGAGACTGAGAGGATGATGTGTAATAGCTTTCTATGCCGCGTAACACCATTTCTGTTTTATCATCTGTCTCCACCATAGACAGTGTATATTCTCCACTCTCTCTTCACGTCACAGTGCTGATTCCTTCATTCTTTGTATTTCACTACCAGAGGGATGTTGGCATCTGCCTGACAGACAGACAGAGTACTTTATTAATCCCTTTGGGAGTGTTACGGTTTGTTTTTGGACCGAGAAGCAGAGGCAGAAACACTGGCGAAGTTTTAACAGTTTTTAATGAGAAAGAATGGTCAAAGGCAAAAACTCAGGGCGCAGTGGCTGGAGACTGGCTGGTTGGCTGGCTGGCTGGCTGGCGGTTGTGGAGTGAGGAGAGGCTGCTGCAGGAGAAGTCCGGGAAGCAGGCACGGCTGGAGCTCGGGAGGGAGAGCGGCAGAGAGGCACACGGAGGACTGGAAGAGAGAACAGCGTAAATTACCGGAAACGAGATCAGGATGCATTCAGGCTGGCTTGGAGCTAGATTCACCATGGAAGGCGGAATAATCTGGCACCGGAGTGGAGAAGGAGCCAGGCTTATGTAGAGGGTGTGATTATGGATTAGGAACCGGTGTGCCTCGTCTGCCCAGGCTCGGGGCGGAGAGAGCTGAGACCAGCCACGCCTCCAGCCACAGGTACTAGAAGAAAAGGAAAACACAACACAAAACCCCGCAACACAAAACCCAGACCATGACAG